>CAHIKZ030005569.1:2440000-2612500 GCA_903632075.3 Acanthosepion pharaonis
TTAAATTTGTTTTTCATGCAGGTCTAACATTAAACCAGAGTTTGCCCAAGTGCTGAGCCATTGTTCAAGTGTCTCTGATGTTCTTGAATTGTTTGTAACAGAATTATTTCCAGGCACTCTCAAGTAAGTACAGGCATTTGTATTAAAATAAACCAATAGTCTTCATTTTTCATCTTTGTTCTTTTAGTAAGTATATTTCAAAATGGTGACTATTTACCAGAAAACACACACATGCTAATATATATTCATGAAGTGAAACAGAAAAGAAAATAATCAATGCTGTTACCCAATCATTATAGAATGTTTGTTTAATGGTTCATTCCTTGATTCTATTTCACTTTTAAACATGTCAAAAATAATAAAGAAATAAAAATAACCTAATCTTAACTATAACATTTTTGTATGAATAAAATAATAAATACAAATGAAATAAAACATAATTTCTTACTAATTCTAAAATATTTCAAACAACTGTAACAATAAGATTGTACTTTTGTTGCATTTAACAGTGCTGGTTGTGTAGTCACAGCTCCATGCAAAGTTGTAACACCCTATCCCCATATCTTCACTCCCAATATTAACTCTGGTGGACTTGTCTCAACAATGCTGAGGACACCTATGCAAGGTAAGCAATGTTTTGTTTTTATTCCATTTTTAGGTTCCCCCCACCCCTTACCAGAGACATGAACTTTGGTCTTCTGGTGGTTAAGATAAGTGTTTGAATGTTCTTTTCATCACCATAAGATTTCTGAGCTTGAATTAATGAAGAACCTAAACTACCTTAACTTGAAAAGTCAGATCCAACAGGCTGTTGATCACTGCCAGCAAATGTTCCAAATACTTTACCAATTGCTCTTTGGAGATCACAAATCAAGCCTGAGGTGACAAGTCTTTTATCATAGTGGTGAGCAAATACAGCAGCGCCATATTTTCCAGTATCTATAAACAATCTTGGTGTCTAGTTTTTTTTGTTTTTTTTGTTTATTTATTCTACTAATGAATTATATCTTTGGCCTTTTTCTTTCCATCTTTTCTATTTCAAGGTGTTAACTCCATTCCTGTAATGTCCTGCATTCAGAGTACAAAGGAATCTGGTAAAATGGTAGGGGAATTATATGAAGAAGCAAAGAAAATTAACATCAAAAGATTCCACCGGTTCCTTTCAACAGGTTTGGAAGAGGATGAGTTTAAAGAAACTCTCAACGAACTAGCTAACCTCAGTGAAAATTATGATGACTGAAATTGACAGTCAAAGTTGTTAATGTGGAAGAAAAGGATTTGCAGCAGATGACAAGGTATTGCAACTCAAAAGAAATGGAAATCCCCCCCCCCAAACTCCCTATAAGTATTTGAAATTAACAAAGCGTATGATTTGAAAAAAAGAAACTGCCATTTTGGCAAGAAGTTTCATTGCCATCATTAGAAATCTTGGGTAAATTGACATGTGAACAGCATAAAATAATACAAAAAACAGAATCTCTTGTCATCTACATTATCAATTTTCTAAATAAAGAAAAAGACTGAGATATTATGATGATAGTCTGGGTTAAGTTTGTATTAACCACAATTAGAAGCACAAAATTTGATAAGATTTCAATGCACAAACATTTACAAAATATTAATTTAATCTAGAGATTTTGTGAATCCATTTTGGCTAATTTCATATTGTCTGCTTGTGAAACTACACATGGTTAATGTTTACCTAACACCCTTTCAAGATGAATGAAACAATTGATGCCTACATAGTCTTAAGTTTTCTTCACATTTTAGCTCATGAATATTGTTCTGATTAAATTCCATTTTTTTTTTTTTTTTTTTTTTTGTTAATTATAGATAGCCGTTTTGTTTAATTTTTCTCTGGTTTCTACAGACTTAGAAAAAGCAAACTGCTAAAAGTTACAGAAAGGAAGATATAAATTTTTATAAATAGTTCTATTTTTCTACACATTATTTCAAATTTATCTGCCTATTTGAAACATCAATCAATTTGTCTATTTTCTTTAGAAAACTCCCGCTTATCAAATGTAATTAGACAGGTACTGTTTATTATAAAGTAAAACACAGCTACTTTTCTAGAGGGTTTTACATTATATGGTATGTAATATTAAATTGTTTCTATAACACTCTTACCAAACAGTTAAAAAGAAAAACTTTAATTAAAAATGTAATATTTCAGAATTAAATATAATCTATTGCATTAAGAACAGTAGTGTAAAAGAATTTCTTTCTTTCTTTCAAGAGGTCAAAGTTAATTTTATATTCTTTTCTACTATTCCTTGTTTTTAATACTATAACTGCCATAAAAAGAAGGGGGGAATAAATTTCAATTGATCTGATGTTGGTACGGGGGGCTACCAGTCAAATTGAGTCCTTCCCTCCCACTCTCCTTTAAGTTTAACTTTTCCTAGCACAAAATGCTTTTATGTTAATGTTTCCTGTTTTTGTACTATTGGACTCACTTTTGTAAACCAATAAAATATTCTACATCTTTCTTTTTTTTTTTTTTTTTTTTTTTTTCTCTTTCTTTAAATCTTCAATGTAATGCAATTTCTCAGTCCCAAATTTTTGAAATAAATAATGAAAGTTACAATAAATTGATATTTAGAATCAAATACAAAGACCTCATTTCTAAGTTTGTTGTTGACATTTAAATACATTAAGATTAAATAGATTTCTTTAGTTTGCCACACTTTTCTGATATTATTAAAACCATGATTTTTAAAGTCTTTGTCTACAAGTAAAGACCTGATGATGAACAAGATTAAACATGCTTGATACTTAAGGAATTGAACAACTTGCTACAAGTGATACCAACCAAATGTACCAGGAGAGAATATGCTCAGTTTTGGGGTCTGCAGCAGCCACCTAGTTTAAGTGGTTTACTGTTTGTCAGCTCAGGAATCATTTCTCCAGCTAACTTTCATTTTTTTTTTTTTTTTTTTTAGCCAGATCCAATAAATTGCTTTCCCAGTTGCTGCTTGTATATTCTTTAGGTTTGTGAATACTTTCTTTTTTATCTGCTTGATTCTAATGAATACTATCGACAGGTGCATCCAACCTCAACAGGATGATGTTTAGCCTATCGTACTATGTCTGCATTTCGCCACCAATTTTGTCTGTGTGTCATTCCTCTTTCTACATTTGAGTTGAATCGATGATGATTACATGTAGAACTGTGAGTTCAACTAGGTGAACAAACTTTCTCTTATAACAGATTTTGTAATATTTTATTTGACAGCCAGGTAGGTCTGCTCTCTATCTCTCATCATTCAACTAATGTCTTCTGTTTTATGAAGCTTTGTTTACCTGGATAAAGTGATAAATCATCCACTTTGACAAGAAACCACAGGAGCAACGCTTTATTTAATCCCTCTGCTCTTTGAATATATCATTACTTGATGGAATTTATTTATATTGATGCTTTAAAAAACAAAGAATTTTAACTCACATTTTACTTAAAAGAAAAAAAAAAACTGATAAAGAAACAAAATTTGACCTGCACTTTAATTAACGATTCTATGTAACAGTTATTTAAAGAGATTGATCAAGAGAAATTGTAAGAAAGGTCATTATCATTAAAGTATTTGTATTGCTTATGATGTTAGCACAAGATTCAAGCCAATCTCTGGCCTTTTTTTTTTTTTTTTTTTTTTTTTTTTTTGGTGTACAACTTGCTAGAAGGAAAATTTATTTTTTAGAGAGAGGGTCCTCTTTGTTTTTTTACATAAGATGGTGAACAGTGAAAGATTGTTTATTTCAAGTGTTGAAACAAATCTTGGAAGAAAAAGATAGCCATTAAAATAGAACCATTTTCCTTTGAAGACCAAAAAAAACTCAAAAAATTTCATCTAGAAACTAAAGTTACAAATATATGATGAATTGATTTTTGCTAAAAAGAAATACTAATTCCTGAAAAAATAGCACAGAGCTAATATTTTATAGGATTTTTTTTTGGGGGGGGGAAAAAATCATAGCAGTAAAATGTTTCAAAGAAAAAGGATTTAAAAAAAAAAATCTGACAACTTGCAAAATCCAAAGGTAAGGCATTGTTGAAATTTGGGAATATTTCATAGAAAAAGGATTGTTCCTTACCTACTCTCCTGGCTGATATCAAACATAACTGAGCCCTCTTGGCAATTTAGATCATTGCTACCATGTCTATAGATATTTCTTTTGGCTCATTTATCAGACTTGAACCTCCTATTCACAAAACATGTTACCAGCATACTGATTGAAATTCATTTCATGATTTTTTTTTGTTTTCAATGCCTCCAAGAATGAAATCTTAATTGTACCAGAGGTTTCTTTTTAGATCAAATCTGGGTGCCATCACGTAAATACTAGATGAAACTATATTGCTCTCCTTGCTACACAGAAACTATATTGCTCTCCTTGCTACACAGAAACTATATTGCTCTCCTTGCTACACACCTGCCTGTTTAGCTGCTAACTTTTTCTGATCTCCACAAATGAAATATGCTCAGAAACTGGTTCCTGTTCTCTATAAGCTATACAATAGATGCCTTATATGTTTCTTGCTTTCCATTGGAAATCCTCTGCTGTAGTTCCTGTTTTTAAGAAAATTAATGATTACATACCAAGGTACTTTTCTAACATTGGTAAAATCATAGACTACAATTCATGCTGTAGGTTCAGATAAATGTTTTATTGAAAAATGAATTGTGTGATTGATTTGTTGAATGAATAACTGTCTTATAAAAGACCTTGCCTCTTGAGATCGTCATACACCTTCTTGGCCACAACATTACCAGATGAATCTTCAAACTCCTCCTGAAAAACATGAAAGATATCCTATATAGTAACATGTCAAACACTTTCAAAAATTGTCAGCTCAAAACAGTGAAAAATACAACACTGGAAAAAGAATGTTCTTTTATCATTTTTTATGCAAGAAAAAGTCAATTATTTAATTTCACCAATATCTTGCATGTCTAAAGAATATAAAGAAACATGGGTGAGGGGTGATATCCTAAAAAGTTCTCAGTCCAACTGAGATTAATAAAAATTTTAGAGAGATGGTTGGGCAGAGAACTTTTCATTGTGTATATTTTCTATTAAAAAAAAAAAAAAAATTTGGGTTACCTCTGTGTCTGGCTTCCATCTTTCAGTTTCTTTATTCATCTTCAATTTCTGCCACACTATCAAAAGAGAGGAAATTTAAATATTTTACAGGAAAACCTAAAATACAATTGAGCATGTTATTTGATATAAGCTAAAGCAATTAATAATATTAAATTATAACATTTTTCCAGTGAGCTACATTTTATTAAAGAAGCATTTAATTCACTAATGTTTAGGTTCTTGCCTAAGAAAAAGACACATACTTGTCCCAAGTTCATTTTAATTAATTTTATTAATTCATAGTAATCTCTGCTCAAAAATTATTCACAAAAATATCAGCATAAGAGTAATTCCAAACTGATAAAACTGAAGAATTGAAAACAATTTTTTTATTGAGAAAGAGAGTGTGTGTAATATTGTAAAAATGAGAATGTAAAAATGTTTTTTTTTAATGAGTTATCTTACAAGCTATTTAAAATCTTAAAAACTTGATATCATACTCACCTTATCTTCACTTTCCATACACTTAAAAACAACTAAATACTGAAGAAATATTAACTAAGATGTTCACTAATTATACTGCTGATAAACATCAAATTAACTTGAAAGAACTATCAAGAGCATTATACAATTGAACATGAAAAATACGTGATTACTAATCTATTACAAAAAAAATTAACATCTAATATTCTCATTAATGATTCTTGCCCTCAAAAGTCAAAAAATATATTAATGTCATTTGAAAATTTCTTTTGCTCTTTAGAAAATTGTGTCCTTTATTAAGATTCAAATTCCTATTTTAGACACCAACTACGTCACCCTATTGAAATGGTCAATGTGCCATTTTTATTCACATTAATGAACATGGACTACAGTAGCACTATCAGTTTCAAATACTGATAAACAATACATATATACTATACAACATTAATGTACTTTTATTAATTTACAGTTTAAAAAAAAAAAAAAAAAAGAGCTCCAGTTTGGGGATTTGGATTGTAAATAAACAGCTAACAAACATTAATATATATATATATATATATATATACATACACACTTCTAGTGAAGAATTTTGTTTCTATATCACTGCATTCCATGATCATAATGGACAAGCTGCAAATTCAGCATAAATTTAAAGTATTTCAGAAGTTTATAATTTGCTATTGTCATTTCTGGCTCTTGAGAATGGCCCGAAGGATGGTCAAAAGTTCTAAACCCCAAATATTTAGACAAAACTTACATACACTGAAAGCAGATATTTGTTTGCTTGAAAAGAACTAATAAAATAAAACATACCTTGCCTGAGCTTTAATCAAACTTGTATTAATAAAAAAGGCTGCAGATTAAATATACAGAAACGTGCATATATGATGGCTGCCACCTCCTTGTCAAGATATCAATGTAAGAATACACTGTGACTTTACACTATCAAGCAGTGCCTGTGCGAGAAATGTTTTAAAGTAGATAAAGACGTTGCACTAAGTCAATCCCATACTGAGCAAGAACAGTAGGTACTCAAAAAGAAGAAACTGTCAACATGATGTCATGATGTAGGTGTTACATTAGTGTTTTCTGTCTTCTATTCGCATACCATAATGAAGGCTAAGGGGTCTAATGCTCCCAGTAGGCTTAACATATGACACATGAAAACTGAATTGGTTTGTCTATATTTCTGAGATGAGGTATTATGTACATTATTTACCTTATTCAGACTATTGTCCTCATCTTTGTCACCGTATTTATTACGTTTCAGCCTTCTTCTGATGGTTGGAATGTCAAACTGAACTCTTTATTTCGTTCACTGGGGTAGACTGTTCTAGTTTCACGTGCCATGTTTAATGGATATCAGTTATCTTGATGGAATAATCCATACATACCTTTTCACCCCTCCGGAATAATACACTCTACCACAAAATTACCTATTAACCAATCAACACCCTAGTTCCAGTGAACTAGACTTTTCATTGGCTCAAGCCTCTAAAACTGTAGCAAATTCATGTGAAAATGTCTTTTCGCGCATAACCGTTTTGAGCCAATTCCAGTGTCCAGAACTAAATAAATAGAAGCGTCCAAATCAATTCAGAATTTCATCCTGGAGAAATGCCAAACTAATCCACGACAGTCAAAATCGTAACCAGCTACATTTTTGCCGCACAAACTTTCTCTGACTCAACACATGCAGCATTTCGCTCTACCAGGAACAATTTCTTACAATGCTAAAAAGTGATAATAACTCACTATTAACAAGTATTCGTAAACATTCAATCAAACATCAAAACAACTAAAGATACACAACTCATACCAGTTTTGGACAACAATTCAAACACACGCATACGCACTATTAACTGAACTGCCACAAAAGACTTTTTCTACGCGAACATTCACTTAGTCACAAATCTTAATAACAGCTCCATACACATTAAAACTTGACATAAATATTCTACATAATTCAACTCAACCATTCACACTTATTCAACAACCTTTGATTCAATTGTGTATATTTTATATATATATATATATATATATATATATATATATATATATATATATATATATATAAATCTTTAACTGCGTTGTTTTCGCTTTGATTTATCTTGAATGATCTGTCTTCGATATTCATGTTTTTAAATTTATTGTGGACAAATGTTTAAGAACACCAACATCACTGACCCAATCGATAAAATAACCTTCTCATACCTAATACACATTCGCCAGTCTGCAACAATCTCTTGCTAATTTCCCTCCGAAAGTTCTCCACTGCCTTAACTGGGTATTGAACTCACACTCTTTGTGTGAGTTCAATATCCAGCTAAGGCAGTGGATCTAACACCTATCCTGTCACTGGATCTAACACCTTTATCCACTGTGCCATGTGTCCTTGAGGACATCTGTGTATGAATTTCTGGATATTATAAACCTAATGTCTTCAGCAACATTTTTTTACCAGAGCTCATATTGCAATTTTTGTTGTTATCGCTTTTCTCTGGCACTCCTTATTACTGGTTCCCATATTGTATTCATTTCTATGCTTGGCTCAGGAGATTTTTGTGGCCTAGCATATGTGCTGATTCCTTAAGTCTACAAATTTTCCAATGGTGTTCTTTGTCTATAATTTCAACCTGATCCCACAGAGGGCAGTGATCTTCCTTCTCTCTCCATATGTGGTCAGCCACGCCTGATTTTTACATAGTCTTCCTGCTTTGTGATCAATTTCAACCTTCAAATATTTAAATGTAATGTCAATCATTATCTTGTCTCCTTGAATCCTGTTTTTATATTGTCCTCCTGTTTCTTTCACTCAGTAACACTTTACATGCTAGTGACTTATTGCCTTTCTTGGGGAGAACTGATTTAATAAAAAAATAATTACCAAAAACCGCATTGGTCATATCTCAAGACACTATTAGTCATTGTTGGTTTCGTGAAATAAAGCAGAACTAACTAATCTAAATGGGAAGAGCTTCTGCTTGAATTATTTTGTAACCCTTTTTAATCTCAATATGAAATGTCTTAAGCTCATGACCATTTTTTGACATTGCTTCTACAGGACACTTTCTGGGAATCAATTTTGTCAGCTCTTTTTATATTAATCATGTTGTCGTTTTTCTATTTAAAAGTTTACATCAAAATTTAAAGGAATTCATAAAAAAACTTGTGCATAAATAATAAAAATACTTACATGCCAAAGCATCCTCAATCAGTGTGACATTGGCAAAATGAGCAGTGTTAGGGATTCCCAAGCATCTCATACCATGAGCATGTCTCCATTCCTGTTAAATATTTAGAAGAAAAAAAAAAATATTAAAAATACATGTATCAATGTGGTTTTATAAAGGCAGTGACATTGTCTAAATAGAAAAGAAAACCTTTTAAGAGTTTTTCATGTAAAATGTTGCATATTTTCAGCAGCAAAGGCAATTAATATTTCACAACAGTTTTCTTTTTCTTCTAGCATTTAATACCCACAATCAATTCTATTATAGACAATGTGACTTTTGGATGCCTACCATAGACAAATGGTTAGCAAGTTAACCTCAGGGATCAGTGCAAATGAAACATGTTTGATACTAACTGGTTACCCTGCTACTGCGGCTTTGTACCAGACAACTCCTCCTTTTCTTTTGAAAAAAAAAACAGGTTCTTTAATTCAATACAGAAAATCAAGTCTTATTATGAGAATTGAGTTTAACAATTAAATGATTATTAAGAACCAGATGCATTAAGCTGAAAAAATGAAACTTTAGAAAAAAAAAAAATTTCATTTCACTAATCACCCCCAACCCTTATCTCTAAGCGCTATGCCACTTATTGCCAATCATGGCAACTACAGTAGGTTTTTTAATTTCTTTATTTATGAAGAATTTTCACCATTTTTACTTAAAGGAAACACTTTTCTGCATCATTACTCTTGCACTTTGGAGTGATTATTAATTAAAAGTCATGAATTGTTTATTTTGAGAATTGGTCACAGATAAGTGAAACTGCAAAAAATGGAACCATGGATCATTCTCTAGTAGGTTTGTTATATTGCATATATTAAGATTAACATGAGAGAAACATTTTGGGCTGAAAATACATACATATTTTTCTAACCCCTATCCACTTCTGACCAAGTGACTAAACAAAATTCTTTTTCTTTTGGAAAGGTTTATTGGTCAAACAGAACTTTTCACCTCCTCCTTCTCCCATACTTCACAGTTTAAACAAATAGTAATCATCAGGGAATTTTGTCCTAATTTAAACAATCTCAGCTAAACCAGTATCTGAAAATTTATCCAAGTTTCTCATTCATCAAATATCATTTTCTTTGTGTCCTATTCTGAAATTCAGTTTTTGCTGTATTTATTGAATGCTTAAAAACTGTTCTAATATATTTTTGACATACAAATTAACAAGTTTTCTTTCTAAACCAGAGTTGTATTTTCTTCTCATAATTTTATAAGAATAATGTTTCTGCTATAATGCAATAAATATTAAAAACAGAATTTAACAAGGCAAAGAAACACACACACATCCAAAAAGTAATGAAGTGTACTCACAGCAAAATGTCTCTGAAAAGCTTTGGGTCCTCTGTAAGTGAAATTCCCACAAATCTCACAAGTGTAGCTGATATTGAGGCCATGAAGTCTGTAGAGCCAGTAAGGGATTGGCTGAAAGAGTTTCATATATTAATGAGAATATCATAAAGCAATTACGTTAAGAGAATCGTTATTAACAAAAATGAATAGAAAAACTTCCAAGAGGATAACAGATAGATTCTTGTAGATTTCAGAAATGTTGGAATGCAAAATAAATTCATGGATTCCCAAGTCAAAGCAACATTTGAATTTATAGTGTGCAATTCAAAAGATATGTACTATGAACTTTTAAAATTATGCAATATAAACTCAGAACATGGGTAAAAAATAATTTTACCCTCAATAAATTAGAGAAAAAAATTTAGAAAAAAAAACACTTAATGAAGAGAAAGATGATTTTCTTGCATCAACAAGTTATAGAATTTTCTTAACTTTATGAATAAAACTTTCATTAAATTTTGAAGCGACATAATTGTTTGGATTATAATTCTAATCTTGATTTTTTTTCATTATATTTTAGCCAATGCATTTTATAACTTTCATAATCAGGTATGTAATCCATTCAGAGGTGTATCAATAGTTATGAATTTTAGTGCCAGAGATTCCAGCAAAAAGTAGCATTTTTTTTTTTTTATTTCTTTGCAGTTAAATGGGTAAGTCTTGTCCCATATAGAATAGTAAGGCAATAATCAGCACACTAAATACTATTTTTTCTGTTTTGGGGGTTTCTTGTCCTGTAATTTCTTTTTTAGTGAGCATAGTGGCTCATATAGTATTGAACTTTTTATTTGCCTAGTTAATGCAGCCTTTAATTCAACTCATATAAGCAACATGCCTATGCACTCTCCAATAAGGTTCACTAACATATTGATCTCATCCCAAAGAAAGTAATATGCTCCTTCATCTTTCCAACTTTGGGTTATGACCTTATGGCACTGTACAAGTCTAATTTTTAAGAGTTTGACTGTTTTCTTCCATAAGTTCCCTACCACAATTGCCTTAGATATTATACACTCAGTTTTTTTTTCTTATTTTCTTTTTTTACATTCACTTATTTTCATGCAATCTCCCCACTAGCTGAGACATAAGGTTAAGTAAAAGAAGACTGCAATACAAAAACCTGAAAAGACTAATCATTTATTGGTAACTCACCTTTCCATCCCACCCAAGTGGCAGATTTTTGGGGTTGTAAGGAATGTCTTCATCATCGTCATCAGAATCTTCTTCATCATAATTCTCATCATCTGATTCTTCTCTTTCCTCACCAGTTCGTGCCTGTTTACGCTGGACATTTTCCCGGGTGGCTGCTCTTTGTTCACCAAGCACTTCAATAAAACGGTAACACTGGGCTTCCAACATTGCAATTTCTTTCTGCCTTTCCATGTCTCTGGAAAAAGAAAACAAACGAATATTAGCTTAAGTTCCATTGATTTCTAACAAAGGTGCAAAACAAGGAGACACCTAAACAGACTTAAAAACAGAAACCCCAATAATACACTCATTCATTAATAATATAGGAGAGTTAAATAAATATTCCTAAAAATAGAGGATCTTACAAACCATTAAAATACAACCAATTCATTAACAAAAAGCAATTATTCTTTTCTGCAACTAGAGTATTAGGCTTGATCAACAAAGATCACAAAAGTCATTTCGTTATCTTACTTGTTTTTGCCAGTTTTTCCTGGTTTGGATTTTGCAAACATCGAAGGATCCAGATCTTCCATTTGTAAACCTTTTGTGCTGAAAAGCCGTTGAGCTCTCTCTTCAAGAGTTCTGGAAATAAACATTGCAAAGCTCAGGATAGAACAAATCAAAATTCTTACATAAAGAAGCACTGTCATTATTTGTAGAATTTTTCTTTTCATCTTGTTTTATTTTAATTACTACAATGCATAGACTGTTCAACATTTTACAATTGGTGTGATGTAAGAAATGAGAAAACTAGTTATAAAATTAATGACAATGGTGAGATTAACCATTTTCTTATTTTGGCATTGACCAAATAGTTAGTCTTGTTCTTGATTCAAATTAATAAAATCTTGAGAAACCTATTTTCCTGAAAAGCTGTTTTGAGAGAAAGATTTTAATTTAAATTGGCATCCTCCATCCCTGGGGGCCTTTCTTTCTTTCCAATTCATATTCTGCTTGAAGAAAGGTTGCAGAATAAAAAAAAAAAAGAACAGTTGCATCAAATTAATAAATTGTGTTACAGAATGCAAACGCCAAGGCCAGAATGGTCAGTGATTGGCCAGAGTGCCTCATGAGTGGTGGATTGCCTTTGTCTGGGTTTTGAATACAAGTCCAAAAGAAAAAAAAAAAACCCGCAAATTCAACGATAAAATATTTTTATATATATATAAAGGCCAAATATTAGAATCAATTCAGCACCTCACCTCATACATGTGCACACATGTTAACATTTTAAAAACATTTTCTTTAATGAAGTATGAGAATTTATTCATTAAATGCTTATCAATTAGTCATTTATGCAATCTGATTAATTCACACAAATATATAACTTTAGGAACTTTATCAATTTTTAACTCATTCTAAATGAAAATTCTCACCCTCCACATTTTAGCCCAAGAGCCATCAAAGCTGACTTCAAACGATCCAGTCCCAAAGAAGCCAATTCCTGAAAGTATAAATAAACAGATCAACAAATTTTACAACAAAATCATTTTCTAAACTTCATTTTTACAGAAATCTTGAACTTTAAGCTAAAATTCTTTTATATACTAATTACTGTTATCAATTACATTGCAGAGAAATCCATTGTACAAATTTTATTGAATGAATACATTTTAAATTTTCAACATACTACACTATTAAGCCAAATAAAAGCAGCAAGAATTAAATTGCTTGAAATAAAAAAGCAGTTTTAGATTTTGGAAAGTATGAAACAGGACAGTTTCTTTGTACAGTCAGCTTGAATTTTTGTTGGACTTGATAATGCCAAATAAAGAGAGCATGAAAAAATTTTTTTTAAAAAGTCGGGTTTTCAAAATTTTCAAGTCTAGTAACTTCACAGAAGTTTTGTACACAATGTGATAAGAAGTGTCTTCATAGATATTAAATGGTTTTTCAACAAGAAAAAGAGAAATGGAGAAAAGAAAAAGAAAAGAATGAAAAAAGAGAAAAAAGAAAAGAATGAAAAAAAGAGAAAAAGACAAGAAAATAGAAAAAAGAAAAGAAAGAATGAAAAAAAAGAAAATGAAAAAAAAGAAAATGAAAAAAGAGAAAATGAAAAAAGAGAAAATGAAAAAAGAGAAAATGAAAAAAGAGAAAAAAGAATGAAAAAAGAATGAAAAAAGAAAAAGAAAAAAGAATGAAAAAAAAAAAATGAAAAGAATGAAAAGAGAAAAAAGAAAATGAAAAAAAAAGAAAATGAAAAAAGAAAAATGAAAAAGAAAAAAGAATGAAAAAAGAAAAGAATGAAAAAGAAAAGAATGAAAAAAAGAATGAAAAGAATGAAAAAAGAAAAGAATGAAAAGAGAAAAAAGAAAATGAAAAAGAAAAAAGTAAATGAAAAAAGAGAAAAAAGAAAAGAATGAAAAAAGAATGAAAAAGAAAAAGAATGAAAAAAGAAAAAAGAAAAGAATGAAAAAAAGAATGAAAAAGAAAAAAGAATGAAAAAGAGAAAAAGAAAAGAATGAAAAAAGAGAAAAAGTAAAGAATGAAAAAAAGAAAATGAAAAAAGAAAAAAGAATGAAAAAAAGAAAAAGAAAATGAAAAAAGAGAAAATGAAAAAAAAGAAAAGAATGAAAAAAGAAAAAAGAATGAGAAAAAGAAAAAGAATGAAAAAAGAGAAAAAGAAAAAGAATGAAAAAAGAGAAAAAAGAAAAAGAATGAAAAAAGAGAAAAAAGAAAAAGAATGAAAAAAGAGAAAAAAGAAAAAGAATGAAAAAAGAGAAAAAAGAAAAAGAAAAGAATGAAAAAAAAGAAAAAGAAAAGAAAAGAATGAAAAAAAAGAAAAAGAAAAGAAAAGAATGAAAAAAAAGAAAAAGAAAAGAATGAAAAAAAAAGAAAAAGAAAAGAAAAGAATGAAAAAAAAGAAAAGAAAAGAAAAACTTACCTCCCACGAGGAGAAAGCAGACAGATCTAAATGAGCACCTGCATGGGTCAGAGCACCAGTTGTTTCTTTCTACGAAGAAAAACATGAGTGTAAGTTTGAAAAAGTGTTTATTTACAATATCATGAAATATGATGAAAAAATGCCTATAATTGACAAAAGAAATTTTTAGACTTAAAAATCATAGGATTTTAAAATTTTTCTTTATCATGTTTTATAATAATGTAAATCTTATAATGTAGGTCTTTATCACTTTCTAAACTGGAGTTTTCAGTCTGCCTAATAAAAGAAAAGACAAAATTGCTTTTCAAATAACTCGGTACATTAATTTAAATATTTGGGAAGCATTTTAACAGTGTGACACCAAAATTTGGAGGTGCATTAGAATAGCAAAAGCCGCCTTCCAAAAGCTAAGCAAAGTATTAAGAAACATGAAGATTTTGTTAGAAACAAAGAAAAGAGTACTGAACTCTAACGTAATATCAGTCCTCTATGGAAGTGAATGCCGGACAATCTCCTCACAGATGAAGATGAGACTTTAAGCAACAGAAATGTGAGCAACAAGAAAGTTTTAGAGAAAATGAATGCAGAAGGACACACTTATCAGAAGGAGTTGAAATTTCTAGAGCACATAATGAAGAGGGATTGGAAAATTTGATATTCAAAGAACATATTCAAGGCAAGAGGGACAGAGAAAAATAGTGCATAACCTAACAAGCTTGTGTAAATAGATGACAAAATGGGGTTTAGAAGAGATAACAAAGACAAAATTTACAAAGTTACAAAGGACAGGAAGTTGTGGACAGGCATGATCATCAATGTCCTGAAGAGACATGTCACATGGAAGAAAAGGCTATAAATTAATAGACATTTGTTTTTGATATCAAAGGATCTCCCACTAGCAAGAAAAAAACAAAGTCACTTACTGGCCAGCCAGGGAAAGTACCTTCACCCCAGTGCCATTCAAAATCCTTCATGACATTTTCCATTTCCTAAAAATCAAAACAAAATACAAGATGGTAGTAAATAAAATATTTAAAAAGCAAAAAATAAAATTGTTATGAAGAAAGTTCAACAATGTTATTAAAACTTAACCATTCAGTTACACGGACATACAATGACTACAACTTAAGTTTTTGATCATTTTTAATAACTAGAAATATTGTATTCAAAAGACTAACCATAACTGATTTTTTTTTTCTTGCAGCAGTGAATTTTAGGTTATTATTCGTGTAGATATTTTCATTTACAATGAATACAAATATTACTATTAAAAAAATTGGTTATGTAGCATGGTGAACATTTTTAGCTCTTGGCACATGCATGCACATCCAGAGTGACTTCTTCCAAGCCCAGGATGTATATCTATGCCATCAAAATAAGTGCTGTAGAATTTTACTGATCATCTGATTTTTCTCCACTGAAGTCCATTTTGATATCTGAGATTTTAATATTGAGCATACTGTATTATCCACAAACATTACATCTCCATCCACTGCATTCTTTATCAAGGCCTCTAAAATGGCAGAAGCCTCATTGTTAATTTAAGACAAAATCACTTTTTTGTTGCCATTAGCTATAATTAAAATATCAAAAGTTTTATTTCTCAGTATTTAGGAATTATTTTCTAATCTTAATTTTACTTTATTACAACTGAATATCCAAATACATTTGGTAGATACTACACTTTAACTGAAGGAAAATATAAGTGCGTATCATGGGAGCTTTTCATCTTATTTGCATTGAGCATTTTTTTTTTGGTTACCATTTGCTAACAAATAGAAAAAAATATTCAGAGTTGAATTCTCACTTAATATATCAGTAAGATTGAGCGAGATGATGGGGTTATTTTAGATAGTAAATCATTTATCAAAGTAGATTCACTTTTTTTTTTTTTTATAAAAATTGATTAGTTAAGTGAAAAACAAGTAAAATATTTTATAATAAAAATAAAATAAAACACATGCCATTCATGTTTCATGACATTTTTACTTATTTGTTTTTTTTAAGACTATTGTTTGTTTGTTACTATTCTTTCCAAAACTTGATGCAAAAGACAAAGTACAATAAAATGGACTAACCTCACTGACATCAAAAAGAGGCTTCACTTTATAGGTGTAAGATTCCACATATTCTAACAGGCACAGCAAATAACTGCAAGAGATTTTAATAATAACAATAATAAACTTTCAAAGTTTTTAGTTGACTTTCTATTTTATATATAAATTCATGTAAACAGAAACAATTACTTCATAGGATAATATTGTTTGATGTTTTAAAACAATATTTGGGGCATAGAATCTAATTAACAAGTTGAAATAATTCATGAACAGAAAGTTGTTATCAAATTACTATGATAAGATTTTGTCTGAATATAAATTCTAACTCTGAAAGAAATCGATTTTCCAAGAGCACAAATATACAGGGTAGCTATGTGACTTTACAAAATACGCTTTTTAAAAAACTCCAAATCATGAATGAATTATGTTATGGTATGCAAGATTATGTCAATAATTCTAAATATTGTAATGTGTTAGCAACTGAGAATAATACTAAAAATATGAAACCATCTCATCTACATATTTTCATCATAAAAATTTTTAAACTTTAAAACCCCTTTAATATAAAAAGTGAACATATTTAACTTACTCTCTATAGGCTGCCCCTTTCTTTTCTTTAGGAATATCAAAAAACTGGTCAAATGTTGACAGGTAAGATATGTAGTCTATTTTCTGAAGAAGAGAAAGCAATGAAAGATAATCAAATTTAACAATGTCAAAGGAAGAGTAAAAGTTGTACTCTTAACAAATAAAGTAATGTATGACAAAAAACCCCCAAAAAAGCTCAAAATATGTATAAAAGTTAATTTATCATCACACTGTAAACCATTAGTAAGAAAGACTAAAGAAAATTCTTGTATAAAAATTGAATGCAGGGTATAGAATACAAACAGGAGATATTTGTATTTGAAAAGTTGTTTAAACTATATAAAAAGGTATAACAATGTGCCACAACTGACATAAGAGACAAGAGGATGTTGAAAACAGTTCTTGACCAGATCCATTTTCCAAAATCTGATATCAGAATCTTGTTTGAAAAGGATTCTTAGATGAAAACCTTTTCAAAACCCTCTTGTAATTTGCATGGGAGGAAAAAAATTTTCTGAAAAATCTAATGAATATCAGTTAATTACCAAATTTCAATGAAATTCTGGAGCATATTCACTTGTGAATTAATTTGTTTAGGAAAAAGATATTTTGTGAGAAATGTGTGTGGAACATTTAAGTCAATAAAATCCTCTTTATTTAATTTTATGAAATTCTTCTGAATATTTTCAAATATCAACTTCAAATATATATCCCTGGAGAACTAAAAACGACTAAAATTTCATTTGAAATGTCAACCAGAAATGAGGAAAATATGTACTGAAACTGAAAATAAGAAAAATACATTTGTGAAATAAACAAAACCAAAATATCCAGAGATACATATTTATGCAGATGTAATTATAATATACAAAGACCTTTCATTTTTGTTTTTCTTAATTTTGGTTAACAAACAAAATTCAGTATAAAAAAAAGAAGAATTTGATGTTTTATATTAATGCTTTATTGCTAAAATGTTTTAATAGTAAAAGTTACTGTAGCTCAATCAATAAGATTGAACTTTTCCTATTTGAGGAACAGAAACATCAAAATGTTTTTTTTTTACCCTACAAATCTCTACTACATTGTATCCATATGTATGCCTTTACAAAGTTTCTTTAACTGAACTTGAAAGAGTTTCATTCTGTATGGAGGAGCAGAAAAAGTAAAATGTTTTATAATTCTTTATTATTTTCCCTGAATACTTTTGAAACACAACTTTTATTTTAATTAAACAAGAGAACTCTTAAGAAGTATCAATAGAAATAGAAAATTAAATTTTAATTTTAGTTTACTTCAGGAATAAGTTTTTCTTCTTGGCAACTTTGTGCTTTGCTATCAAATAAATGGGATTCATATCTTGTATCATTTACTTTCAAGAAAATATTCACTCAACTCATTTAGACACAGTCATGCAGTTTTAGTAAATGAGTCCTTTTTTTTTCTTTTAAACTAATTTTTCTTGTTAGCCAGCAGACATAACTTGCACAAGGTCATCTACTTGTAAAATTTACTTGACTGCATATTTAATTTTAATGTTTTCATGTGGTCAGTTATTTTGTAATTATTTCCCCAATGAAAATTTTTTTAGTGTTTCTGATAACTGAAGCATTTTTAATCACAGATTTTTAAAGTCAAATGTTTTTGTTAAAAAAAAAATTATTTTTAGAAAATCATTTCAATAATGTTAAGCAATCTAATGTGAATTTCTATCAAAATATATTTGTGTAGTTTGAATTTGACCAATTCTAATGTTTGTATCTTTTAGAATTTTCATTTAAAAAAATAACTTTTATAAAGAAAGCAAGTGAATTAGCTTTAAAATCAGTGATCAATACAAAGCAAAGTGCCAATATTTACTAGGCTTACTCTACAGTAGTTTGAATTCATTTCACTAGTAGCAATGGTCCAGCAAGATGAACATACTAATCATCACTCTACAGAAGGCATACCAAGTTGAATTACTATATAAATAAAGAGAAAAAACATAATTCATACAACTTTTCCACATGTGAGAATTTTCAGAATTATTAAAGAAAGCAGATGTGTATGTGCACACCTGAGTTTCACCTGGCCAAGCTACAAGGTGAAAGACTAAAGAGCAAAAGGAGAGTGGAAAAAAAAAAAAAAACATTTAATTTAAAATTACAATCATTTTGATCATTTGTTTAATTCCCCAATCACTAACATTATATGTTAGAGATAGAATTATAAAGAAAAATATTAGGAAAATTAATGACAAAGATGAAAGTTTTTTGCATGACAGATTGTCATTTAAAACTTAAGTGATGTTAAACAGAGATGTAACTACATATGTACACAAAAGGGAAGGATGCTGAAATTTTAAACTTTTATATTTAAGTTGTGAATTTAAGTTTGAAAAAAAAAATGTGTTGCTTACATCTATTCCCTTCAAATTTATGAACTTCTCATAGCATTCATGAAGATCCAAATATTTGCCGTAGCCCTCTTCATCTGTGAATTCCGCCATGTCTAAACAAAAGGAATCAAGTTAGACTTTTTTTTTTCCTACAATAAAGTTCACTCTGTATAAGCCACTCAAGGTAGAGGGTTACAGAGTAAGAAGCAGAGTTTTATGGGGAAATGTTGGGAAAATAACTGTTAACCCTAAACTTGAACAGGTTAAGATTGTAGTGATCAGAGATGCATCCTCTTGGGAGTCAGTTCCACAAATCAGTGGTTTATGGGAAGAAGCTGCTCAGGTGGAACTTACAATGTGTGTGATATGGTGGATCTTAGTTGTGAAGATTAGAACTAGTGAAACTAAGGAATGTAGTTCATCTGAACACTTTCCATCGTATTAATGACAGAGTAGCAAGAATTTTGCAACATTTCCTCTGTGAGAAAGGGGTTGTAGGGTGGAAAATAATTCATCACCCACAAGGATGCAGAGACACTTTAGGACTCTATCAAGACTGGAAAGTAAAGATTGGACAGCTCCTGCCAAGATGGCTAGTGTACTTAATTTTTAGACTAATCTGGCCTCTTATAAAGATAGACAGCAGGAGTAAAGTACTTAATGGGGCAAAACAGGGAACCAATCATACTTTCCTGCATCTTTAACAATGGATGTTAAATGATATGTAGGAGTTTCATTTAAGGTCTGAGTTTAAGTCACAATAAGTGCTTAAAGCACGAGGCCTCCTTGACAGAACATCCATTCATTGTAATAGGTAGAAGTTCTGAGTCCACTAGATGATGGAATGTTATTAGTTTGGTTTTTGAGGCACTGAATGTGACCAGCCAGTGAGCAGTTAAAGCTAGGTCAGAGGAGAAATCAGATGCCAAGCTCTGGTCATCTAGTTTTGGAGGTGCACTCATATACCATCAACATAGATATTCACAAATTATTGCAATATACACTTCCCCAAAATTTATAAATATATGAACAGCATTTAAATAGGAAATGAATATGGTATGTATTAGGCTTGCATTTTAAAAGTTAAAAATTGTATCACAAGTGAAAATTCCATGATACACATTTGTAAGAATATGAAACAAATTCATTTTAATAATTATAATACATATATATTTAATATTATTTATTGCATTAAATTGTGCCACAAATTTATAATGTTGATAAATAAAAAAATATTCTAATTTTTTATACTCTAAAAACACTTTCTTCCAAATATTGTTTGGATTATTGAACTCATTCTTTTTGTTGTTCCACAATGTCACAGAAGATTTATGGCTACCTTCAGGTGTACAGTTTATTGAAAGGTGGGGAGGGGAACAGTAGTAGAGCAAATGCAGTAGTAATAATGCCACAACATTATAACAACAAAGTGTTCATAAAACCTTTGTAATGATAAAAATTCTTATCAAAAGTATGTATTTGAGTTATTTTGACCGTAATTCTATTCTGCACACTTTAATAAAATCAATAATGGATCTATGAGTAGTAAGATAACTTCCTACTACTCATAAAAAAAAAACTGTACTATTACAACATTAGAGACAAGGAAGTTCACTGGCATCAATGTAGGCAAATCAATAAACACAAACTTGATCATTAATGTACAAAATATGAAAATCCAAGAAGCATACAAACCCTGAGTCTCTTCTGAAGGATTTTCACGGAATTTTGCCAGCTCTTCAAACTCTACAGACATAGGCACATTGATCTGAAAGAAGAAAAGAGTAAATAGTCTCACAAAGTCATTAGATACAAAGGTAACAAAACATTTAAGGTGGCAATGAATCATATTTTAATTGCTAATTTCAGACATTTTCATCAAAGTAGAATTTTTCTTTTTTTTATCAAAATAAAATCATTTTACTTTAAAATTCTATCTAAACATTTTTATACCAATTTAAAAAAAATACTTGAATGTTTTTAAAAAAGGCCATATCATTCTTCACATGTTAAGTCAAAATAGTTTTCATCATGAATAGGTGAGTCATATGCAGAGAATATCTTTCAAGTAGATCTTTCCTATTGAGTTAAGCCATCATCTTCAAACAAAGGATATTAAGGATAGTATTAAGGTTAAGAATAAAGTTATAGTTAAATTTAATGAAAAATGAAGTGGAAAACAGACAACATTATTTAACAAAGTGAATATTTAAGTGGCACAATGGTATATTTTTTTTTATTTGTTATTTAAGTTATAAAACAAATTCCATTAAAAAAGTGAAAATACCTGAAACTTGATATGTTAATTTCATCATATTTGTGCCATTCAAAAGAAGATTGAATGGAGAAAATTCTGATACAAAAATTGTGTCCAATGAACAGAAACTTAGACTTTTGTCTGAAGAGTTGTTTACATTGTATATCTGTAGAATTTTTTTTGTTGGCAAACTTCAACTTGATTTTAAAAATCTACCAAAAATTAAGCAATTATCAGATTTCAATGAAATGTTCAGTACTTATGCATTCATGAATGAATTTGTTTATGAAAAGGGAATTTTATAAGGAAAATTTCAAAGAGTAATTTTCATGAAATTTGATAATTATTTGATTTTTGACAGATTTTTTTAAGTGTAGTTTCCACTATGTTTCTTTTACAGGTAAATATTTCAAATTTGAAATAATTCTTCAAATACAAAAAGTCTACAATTCTGTACACTGGATAGTTTTAGAATTTTCTCTCCAGTTATTTTTTCCAAATGGCACAAAGCTTATTATAAAATTAATGTTACAAATTTTGGGCACTTATTTTCTCAAGTCATCTTGTTTTTGAAAGTTTAAGACAGTACCTACTTAGTTTAAATCACTTGTTCAAATTGTGTTGGATTTTTCTAAGGCAAAAAAAATTCCTGGATAAATCATTTTTTGTTTGTATAAAAATGAAAATGATTCCTTAAAGAAAAAAAAAAGTAGCCAATATATACTAACCTCTCCAGGATGTTTTCTGTGAAAGTCTTTTATTGTTTTGAGTCGAGCATAAAATTCCACAAATTCATTTGGCCCAGAAAGAGCAGCTACTTCTTCCTTTCTTAACCTAGGCACAAGACAGATTCAAATTTATGAACATTTAACAAAAGGCAACAGAGAAAACTAATAAGGAACAATAACTGAAGCTTGTCTCAAGCAAGTTGAAGTGTTTCCTATCATTACAATTTACTGTGAGCAATAACCATAGCAGATATGATTCAATTATTAAAAGACTGTTTCTACTGGATTTATGAAGCATATGTATACATTCACTAGCAAATAAAGAAAGGAAAAGTCTCATATTGACCCTTTATAAATTGGTAAATCAAGCTAAATTACCAAATTGGAATTACTTGTTTAAAAAAGTCAATTATTTAGTTATTTTACATCTGCAACCTACATTAATTCATATTAGGCTTACAGTGTAATCCAACTAATATTCAATGTTGAATTTGTTTTGAAAGATTTTAAGGCAGAAAATAATTTGTTTTCACCGGTCATCCAAAAATTCTACTTATAAATCCTTTGAACTTTACTTCATGGCTGCTTCAATTGTTTATAAAAGGAAATTCTATTTTACGAGAGAGTAAAATTTTTCAATAGAAATTGGCATTTGTCACTTATTAAAATTTTCATCTGATATGAAAATCACTTTTCTCAATAAACTCAAATACAAATTATTTTACAAATAGCTAAAAAGGTCAACATGGTCATGTGAATTTGATACTCAGCAATTTAAAGCCAAGAGTTCTTTTTTATAATTTCATAAAGAAATTCAAGATATTTTTTCTATTTAACATCATTAATTTAATACTGGAGAAATTTATATTTAATAAATTTTAACATGGCAAATTTGTGAAAATCTAAAAAGAAAAAAAAAAAAAAAATGTCAGGGAGGAATTTTTCTTACCCATCTTTATCTTCATACAAATCCTTCAATTCATTTGTACATTCAACAGAACGATCAAGCAGGAGCTTCAATCGCTGATCTGAATTGATTTGTTCTCGGGGCTGAAAAGAAAAACAGGTAATTAAACTTTTTGCATTTATTATGAAATGATGTATACTTTTCTAAAATTTATTTTATACCATTCATAACATTTTTACAATCAATTGGAAATATAAACATCTTGTGTTTTAATGAAAATGAAAAACAAAAAAAAAAAACAGGTTTGTTTTATCATTTACAAATTCTTTCCAATACTAAAATCCAGTAAATTGCACTCTTCAGACAGAAACGTTCAATTCTAAAAAGGAAAAAGAATGTCAATTATTTTCAAAATTAGTACTTTATTTACAATTAACAAATTTTTTGTTTTAATGTTGGTACCCCAAAATAAAAAAAAAAGAAAAAGAAAAATTACCTAAGGTTTTAAATGCATTTAAAAAAAAAAAAATGAAAAGTTTTTATTTTACTTTCAATTCCAAACTAATAGTTTAAATGTAATATTTCCAATTAATAAAATATTTTACTGTATTTCAAACTGAATTTAAATTGCTTGGAATTATTTTTTTTTCCAATTATCATAAAATCTGTAAAATCATTCATATTGATAAATCTGTCAACAACATAATTTTCTTTATTAAAAAAATCTTTCAAAAAATATAAATTTATTTGAGAAAAATTAGCCAATTTAAAGTTTAATTAATCTAAATTGAAACAAATATTACTTTTAGTTTAAAATATCTCAAAAATCGTTTTTTTATCAAAGACAGATGCTTTTATGAGGTGCTAACTTTTAATCAATGTAAACATCTTTTTTGATATAATTTTTTTTAACTACCCAGTAATCTTAAATATTTTTAGCATTCTAATATTTTATTGAATTTTACGTACTTAAAAAGATGCTTGCTGAAGAAATGTTAGAAAATTACCAATAAATTTTAAATTTACTATAGTTATTGCTTTTATTTCCTGATAATATTATGTATGGACATGTTTATATGAAAAAAAATTATTTTTAAAATACTACAGGTGTGTGAATTGTAGTAAATTTTTCCATTTATGATTAGTAAATAGTCTTAAGTGTACTTAAAACTAATATAAACATTAAGCATTAGAAAAAGAATTTCTCAGTTTCATAACATTAACAGTGTGTATGTTGGACACAATGTTTTTTACCAAATTTTTTTAAAAAAGAAAAATTTTAAAAAATAATTTCATTCACTTGTGAATAAGCCCTGAAAGTTTCATTAAAATCCTACATTGATGCCAGAAAAAGACTTAATAAAAATTTTGAAAGTTATAAAAAAGATTAAGATTAAAACAAAAATCTTTTGGGCTTTTGACAATAAAAATTTGTTTTTATTAAATTTTGGGCATTTTTTTAACATGTATATTCACTTTTCAGCAAATCTTGAGACACCCAAAGAGAGAAAAAAAATATTTGTCTTCAATTTGGTTGTAAATTTAAATTGATAAGCATATATTTCTTTATCTGACTGACCCCCTTCCTGCAACCCCACTGCAGTAGGAAAATAGGAGGTTTATTCTAATTATAAAACATCTAAGAGACTCCTCAACCACCACCTCTTTAAGTGACACCAAATCAACCAAAAGCCTTAACAACTATATTTTGCTCTGAACATATCTTGACATGCAAGTTCCATGTTTTCTTAACTTTTGAAATCACTAATTTAAAATGTTTGTTGTCTAGATGCATTTCCTCCTCTCTTTTTGAGTTTTCTAATTTTAGTTTATTATCCCTTCCAAGTTAATTTGTCACAGTTGTACTTAAGTTGTATTTTGTAATTATTGATTCATTTAAAAATTTGTCCACAGATAGCTGCATTTATCATATTCACAAACTTACTGGTCATTTCGATGACTGACAAATCTGATAAAGAGTTTCTTTTGCGTACCTACCTTAAATAAGTGAAGGAAAAATCTGTTGGGATAAGTAAATTAATTTTCTGCTTGATTTTTAGTTGATAGCAATTATTATAACTTATACTAAGTTAAAACTTTAATAGCTAATAATGCACAAACAGATTCCAAACCTCCATAACAATATATATCTGGAACCCCACTGACCTCTCATTATTCTTAATTTCATCTTATTTTATTTTACCATTATCTTGTTATATGTATCCCAATTGGTAGTAAGGAGCCCAAACTCCCTGATTAACATTTAGCGAGGCTTCTCTGATCACTAATCACACAATATTGGGGGTTCTTGCAGTGCCATGACATGCATAGATATGTCCCTGCATATGCTTCAGGAGGGCAACACTACATTGTAGTCTGTACCACATTCCAGATATTTTTTGTTGCCTTAAGTGATCTGCAGCAACTATTATTCTTGGCCTTTTCCAGCTCAAAACATAATGACCAATATGGCAAAAGAAAATATAATATTAAACTAATTTCAATAATTGATAAGTTTACCTACTATCTAGTTGACACACCTCTCCAGTCCTTTGAACACTAGTAGAGGTTTATACCCTGTTTCCTGTTGAGGATTGGGTTTCAATCTAACATCTTCGCCTAAACTCTGAAATTTTTTTTTAACCATCAATAGTAGTTGATAGGTTCATCTATTATCCAGATCACACTCCTCTCTGATCTTTTGAACAGGAGTAGAGGTTTATCCCTTGTCTCCTGTTTAGAATTGGGTTTCCGGTTCTTTAAATCTTCTCATTCTCTTTCACTCCCAGTAGTAGCTCCTTGCGTCTTAGTGGCATTATTGCCTTGATTGGGGTGAATTGATTAAAAAAAAAAGAAAAGAAAAAAGTAACTACTTTTTAATGCATTATTATCTCATATCACTATGAATATTTTTTTTTTTGGAAGTAACTTTGATAGTGATTTGAGGTAACGTTATATGAATTGAATCAAACAAGTTATGCTTTTACTGTCAGACGATATACCTGTCACAGGATATACATTTATTTTAAATATTTATTTATTAATTAAAAAAAAAAGAGAGATAAAAACTACCACCAACAGGTAAGTTACGGCCGGTGTTCATTGCCTTTTCTAAATACAGTAAATAAATCGAAATAAATAGGCGGCAAAATGTTGTTTATTTTCGTGATCGAAAACACGGTACATTTTCTATTTTCAACGCAGAGACAATAAAATATTGGATTATCAAGAAAATTATATAACTATTAACATGAAATAGTCTGTTTCTGTCTGATGCTATCAAAACTTTGAGGAGTGGGAAGCAATTTAGTCTGATCAATTTAAAAACTAAATTCACTTTGATTTAGTAATCATAAACGGTAAGTAAAACACTTTTAGTTTTATTCTTCGATTTGTTAGAAAAAAAATAGCACGAGGAGAAAAGATACCATGAAACGAAGAATATTTAACATTTAATACTTCTGCTAAAAGTAAAACAATAGCTATCAAATTCAAATATCATTTGCTTTTTTTTTTTTTTTTAGTCCCCCAACCCCACCCTGGGAGGATGTGGTATTATGGTGTATGGAGGATTGATTGACGACGGATGAGTTTTTATGGTGAATGAGGAAATTGTAACGAGTGAATGGGTCGTGAATCCGATAAGATAGTGAAGACCAGCCTCAACCCATTCCCACTTTTCGGACTTGTGCCATAATTGTTAATTTAAATCTCAATATCAGTTGCTCTTAGTCTTCTTGTTATTCAAACACGCGTCTTTTTTTTTTTTTTTTTTTTTTTGTACATTGATTACAAAATCTGAAGAAAAGTTATCTTTGTTCTGTTTCGGCAACTCAAAAACTTTGTCTACATTATGTACGAAAAGTTAAATTATGGTAGGAGAAAATTCACTGGCTTAATTATTATTTCTTAATCTTTTTTTTAACAAAAAATAAACAAGTTTTGTTGATTAACGAGGATGGAATTGAATAGAAAGAAATGTGATGTCTAAACAGAACAATAATTAAAATCACCGGTCACTCGTACAATAAATAGGATAGGATAGAATATAATTATACTTAACGCACCGTTTTTTTTGGTAGGAGCATCTCCTTAACCATCGCATCCATCAACCTTTCTCTTTCTTCATGATACCGACGTTGCTGTTCTAACAGAGTCTCCATATTGAATCACGATGGAAAAGCTAGATTCTGAGTTTCGTAAATTATATATTTGCTTATCGACTTTTTGTTTTTTCCAAAATTTGAATTAATCTTAAGTGAAAAACTGTGGATTTGAAAATCTTTCATATTTTTATATTTAAAAGTAATAACAAATAAGTGATAAAAATTTTGGAGTTTTATTTAAAGAAAAAGAGAAAGTAAAAAGTACGAAAATAAAAGTAGTATATTTTAATATTCATATAGTTTTAAACTGCCCTATTTGGTTAGGAGGCCTCGTGGCGCAACGGTAGCGCGTCTGACTCCAGATCAGAAGGCTGCGTGTTCGAATCACGTCGGGGTCAAACTGTTTTTTTCGATTCCATTTTCCTTTCTTAATTTTATTTTTGAGTTTATTGGATATTAAAAATTCAATGGTATTTAAAATCTGATTAATACAGCATACACAGAATTTATTTACAGAAAATAATGTCCACTCATTAAAATTAAAAAATAACTTTGTTTAGAATGTTTTATTTTTAACAAAACCTATATATATTTTTTAAATATTTTTACTTAAGTACTTTATTTTAGTTAATTTTTATAATTTTATTTCAGTAGCTCAAGTTAAATATCTATCAAAATTTTTTAAATTATTTTTATAAAATTAGAATCTAATTTATTTTATATTGACAAATTTAATTTAGAGTATATTCTTTTATGAGACTTGTCTCTTCAATACGTGGGTGATTATGGCTCTCTACAATTTCTTATCCTTTGTAGCTCTAAGCAATGTTTGTCTCCTATCTATCCAAGCTCATGTTCTGCTGTTCAATTCATAAGCTATTTGGTAGGTTGTTCACTGCTTGCCTTTGGCCCTCATTTTCATTATGTTTTGTGAGTGTCAAATTCTCCAAGCCCTTTTTCCTCATTATGTATATCAGAAATTTCAGCTGTCCCTCTCTGGTACTGGGTATGTGTCCTTTTTTGTTTCCATTTTCCCTAAAACTTCTTTGTTGCTCGTATACTCCATCCATGGGATTCTCAGCATCCTTCTGTAGAACCACACCTTCATCTGTCTGTAAATTGTTCAACATTCACTGCCATATAGGGAGACTGATAATGCATAGTAGTTTAGCACTTGTTTTTTGTTACTAATGAAATTTTCTTGTTTCTTAATACTTTGTTTCACTTTTGAAAGGCATCTTTTACTGTTCCAATGCTCTTTCAGATTTCTTTGTCACAGTTTTCATCATCGGTTAAAACAATTCCCAGATAATTTTTTGTACTTGCTTGATTTTGATATTTTCAATTCATAGCTTGCATTTTAGGTTGTTTCTCTTGCTTCCAATTGATGATTAATTCTTTCTTTCCACTTTCCATTACTAATTTGTCTAGGGAATTATGCAGTTTTCTTTCTCAATCTAACATCAACACTGTGTCATCTGTGTAGATTATGTTGTTAAGTTTGCTTTTACCAATAATAGTAGGATTTCTAGTTCCCTTAATTTCACACCTCGTAGTAAAGATTTAGTAAATCTAGTGAGAAGATGCATATTTTTTTTATGTCATTTTCTACATTTATGCATTTGATCAATTCATTTTCTATTTGTATACAGGCAGTAAATGCTTTGGATTATTCTAATATCCTTTCCAAATAAATAATATTCTCTGAGCAGTTCAGATAGGTCTTTGTGTGATACCTTAGCAAATACTTTTGCATAGTTTATGAAATATAGGTATATATCCTTCTGTATTTGCATTACTTGCCCTGATGTCATTCTGATCATAAATATTGCATTTCTTGTTCCAGTGAATTAAGAGTATTTGAAGTCAAGCATGAATTTTCATGAATGTTTATTTCTCCTGCATAGATATAAAAAAACTTATAAATACATTCCTTTTCCAGATTTCTGATGTAGTCTTCTGGAAATTTAAAACCAAAGGCTTTATTCAGTTTGCAACAGCAGCTTTACTGATAACAAGAAAAAAAAATGGAAGTGACAAAACAACAAATGGAGATATGATATGGTTGAGATAAGCAAGATATTTTATTTCCTGTGATTTACAAGCTTTGATATCTTGCTCATTCCAGGGTATCATATATCACTTGTGGGAAACTGAGAATTTATTTAGGTTATGACACAAGGTAGTAATCGAGATAGACACATGAAGAAAATCAACACACAGAGTTGAGTGAGATAACCTAGTAGGAGAAATATTCTACAAATTATCATATTGTAGTAGTCAAGAGTTAATGTCTACTGCTGCCACTGGTTACATCACTGGCTGAAGGCATCTCTGTCAACGGAAGCACCTTAGTGCCACTGCTGATGGCCTGATTAAGCTTGCCTGCCATAGGGTTCATTGCTAAAACCTGCTGAGTTAGATTTACGTTTGTGAATCTGGTATTTTCAGACTGTATTCTGGAAGAGTGTGCATGGAGCCAGATGAAATAAAAGTCTGTCTTTTGCCAATATAACTTGTGGTTGTTGAAGTAAGGACTTTTATATGAGTTAAATAATTAGAGTTCATCTTTTCATTCCAAAGGATATCTAGACTCAGCTAATTTGTCTTTGTAATATCATGTCTCTTCAATTGAATCAAGGTAGTGCAAAAAGTTGCATATCCGATTGAATAAAGAGTTTGGTTCAAAATCCTCAGATGGTTTTCAACTAGAAGACCAGAAAGTACAATTACCAAAATGTTATGATACTAATCACCAAGAAGAGAACATGGGTTTGAATAAATCAGTGTATAATTGTGATAATTTCTCATATGCAGACAGAAAATAAACAGTTTATCTACAGTGATAACTAAAGAAAACATAATTTGAATAAACAGATTCATAAATTTCTATTACTTTTGACATTAAAGGGTATTTATTACAATAATGTTAAATTGTTGAATTCACTCTTGTGTAGCTAAATTATGACATTTGACCTTTTATTAACATAATAACAAAAGTAATCATGTTTGTATTGTGTTTCAAACTTTTTGCTTGATCAAGCAAGGCCGCTCTGTGGCTGAATCAGTTAACAACAGTTTTCCTCTGCCCGGAGGGATGCATGTTAGAATTCTGTTGGAGGGCAAGTATATTTCTTTAATAAGATTTTTTGAGTATTCAGGTCGGTAGACAAAAATAAATAAATATACTGTTTAATAAATAAATGAAGCATCTACTAAAATACGAGTATACACTAAAAATAATGTATAAAGTTATTTATATATTTCAAGACATTTTTATGTTTATACATTCTTTACAAATATTAAATAAAAAGTATTAAACAACATTTACTGGCCTGAATGTCTGAGAAATTTTCAGAGAAAATATTTGTCCTTCGACAGGAATCGAACCTGTATCCTATACGGAACTGTCATATAGCTTGATGTGCCTTTAACCGATTGGGCCACAGACGAGTGTTTGGTTAGCAAGGTTGATTTTACTGTCTTTAAACTACAATCTTCCATGTCAGAGGATGAATATTTTGTATGAAAATTTCTTGGACATTCAGGCCAATAAATGTTGTTTAATACTGTTTATTATAAACAAAGCATTTATTTAAATAATTATATCTCTAAAAAATGTATAAACATAAAAATGTCTTAAAATAATTGTCGGATTTTGTCCATTTCATAATATATATATATATATATATATGATAGTATTAAGAATATGACATTCTTAACTTGACTTGAGATCAGGTTGATTTTTTTTCCACTGAGTGTTTGAGTTATAGTAGACATTAAGCCAGGAGTCAATTTGGTGATATAATGATAAGGTCAATCTCTGGGCCAGGTAAACATATAATTTGAATAGACACCTTCATATATTTGGTTCAGTTTCCACTGAGTTTGAATATATCTGGTGAGTGTCAAATTCTCCAAGCCCTCTTTCTTCATTATGTGCCCTACAAATTTCAACTGTCTTTTTCAGTATAAAGTGTCCTTTTTGATTTCATTTATTTCCAAAACTTTGTTGTTGCCCACATGTTCATTCCATGGTATTCTCAGCATCCTTCTGTAGAACCACATTTCTCTTGCCTCAAGTTTCTTCTTCATCTGGGATAAGATTGTCCAGCATTCACTGCTATATAGGAGGATCGATATATTAACACTCTCAAAAATATTTCTCATCATTGTTTGAGTTCAGTTAAAAAGTCAAAATTTCAATGTCTGATTTTTAAGGACAGCCAGATCTACCAACTTAAAAAAGTTTTCCTACTCTATTTCATTGTTGGAACCAAAGAGAATAGCTTATCAAAACAATTGCCATTAAAATATTTATAGAAGGCACAGGGAAGATACACTATGGCAGTGGGAAAGTGATCAAAGCTGAGATGTCATATTGAGACCAGTTACATTGAAGATCGTTCTTTGGATTTTGTTAAGAAAAATCTCTAGATATATAGTAAAAGCATCAAAACAGATGTGGCAATAATATTCAATGCAGAGACAAATGGTAGACTAATATTCTCTAATCATGATTTTAAGTAACAAGTTGAATTCAATCAGCATTTATTTTGAAGACCAAGGCACCAGCATGAGATATCACTAATTATAAAGTTACCTGACATCTACAAGACAATTTTTTTTCTTTAAAGAAATCCAAAAACTACTTCATAGGTACAAATAAGTAACTTGATTTATGAATTTAAAATTTTTGCTTTTTTAGTAAACTTTGTTTTTAACAATATTTTTACAATAATAAAACATGTGACCCATTTTCAAGTTGTTGCAAGAAATATACAAATGTATTCTAATTTAATTTTCTATCTTAAAATGTTTTGATTATTTTCACTCTCCATTAGAAGATTTAATTTTATGATTTATGATTTACCACACTTTCTGATTCAAAATGAATTTTACATGATAACTATACAAATATATTGTAATTGTTGCTGTGAATATGGTCTGGTGTCCCTGAAATTTACCTTGAGCTCCTTGATTAAATGCAAAGAAGAATCAGCAATATTATTGGTCCTGATCTTCAGTCACTTTCCCACCACCGTAATGTTGCCTCTTTGTGCCTTTTCTATAAATACTTTTATGGCAATTGTTCAGATGAGCTCTTTGCTATGATATACATAGATTTTTGAATTTAAGCACAGTACTAGACTGGTGTTGAGATCTCATCAATTTGCAGTTGAGTTGGCTAGACATAGCTAAATTCTATGCTAACCATTTCTTTTCTTGCTTGTGGAACTCCTTTCCATCTCCATGCTTTCCAGCCAATTTTAACCTGCAAAAATTTAAATGCAATGTCAATTGCTATCTACCATCCTCCTGATTACTCTTTTCTCTTCCTGCTCATTATTAATGTTTCTGTTCCTAATTCTTCCACACCTAGTAACCCCTTGTGTTTTAGTGGTTTTACTGCCTTGCATGGGATGAAATCGATTAAAAAATAAATCAATATAGATAATCATTATGTGCTAGGATATATGGGTGGTATAATGGATAGTGGCTCAGTATAAGAAATTGGAGAGCCGAGTTCAAATTCAAGTAGAGTTACATTCACTTTTAAATAAATACCCTTGGGAAAGGTATGAATCCATCTCTTCTATTACAAGACAACTGATCTTATTCTTTATATAGTGGTAATTGTTGTTGTTATCACAATTCTTTAGTCAATCCACTTGACAGACTTTTTTCCCAACAAAAAAAATACACAATTTCTGCAACATCTGGGCAGGAGCTGCCCAATCCTCACTTTCCAGCTTCAAAAGTGTTTATGTAGTCCTATAGGTGATTATTTTCCACCTTGTAAACACTTCTCCATAGATGCAATGTTGCAAGAATCTCACTATTTCCATGGAAAATGTTCTGATAAGCAGCATACTCTACTTTCACCAGTTCAAATCTGGCATGTACAAGGCCTGATCAAAAAGTATTGTAACTGTTGTTATGGTAACAGAGCTAAAATACACAGGATGAAACAGCTTGGCACAGATTAACCTTGAAGTTTGTCATGCATACACATTAAGTTATAATGATCTCAGTCACTTTTGTGGTTTATAGCAATGCTTTGAAGGAAAGTGTGCAGTGTGGACTAACCACAGAGATTCCATCATTGACTGAGGTTTGTGCAGCAGTTTTTAACCAAGTATCCATTCTCCAGGTCCAACAACCACCATATTCCTTAGATCTTACCTCTTGCAATGTTTTCCTCTTAAAAAATCAAATCCCATTTGAAAGGAACAAAATTTCAAGATACTGAGGAAATCCTAGTGAATGCAACAAGGCAACTGTTCATTATCCCCCAAAAAAAGAGTTCCAGGAATGCTTCTATCAATAGAAATGATGCTGGATAAAGTGTGTGGCTTCAGAAGGGGGACTATTTTGAAGGAGATTAAATGCCAAATTGATGTGTTGTAGTTTTTTTTGTTTTTTTTTATATAGTGCTAGTAATCGATACTTTTTGATCAGATATCGTACACTGTGGCAAATCATACATATTCCTTTTTTGACACATACCCGTTGGTAAGAAAGATTCTTCCCAGGAGCTACTGCTTTATGGAACTGACTCCTGAGAGAATGTTTCCCTGTCCACTACAATCTTCAAGTTTAGTTAACCATTATCCATCCTCATAATCTACAATTTTTACGCCCATAAAACAACTCCATTCAGTAATCTACCATGTATGGATCTTCAGAAATTCAGAGAATGTATTTTCATCTTTGATCTTTTTAATAATACAACTTCTTCAAGTCTGTCTTGCACTTAGTTGTTTTTCAAACATGCTCAAGAGAAAACACTAAGTCATTTCTAATGACTACTAAATACAAATACATGGGAAAGACAAAAGAACAAATCAGAAAAATGTCATAATAAAAAAACAAACAGAATCATTCAAAAGTATCATCAGTGCAGTATCACAGCCTTGGAAGACCATTGATTTTCCATGCTTGAAATCAAATTTTCATGCAGCCTCTCACATGGTTGAAAGGTCCAGTGTGTGAGAGGCAGACACAACCACAGATGTTGCGTGTACAGACCTGTCAATGATAGTGATGATGTAGTGGCACCCTCCTGTTCTCTTGGCTGCTATGATGAGCCAGAGTTCTCTTATTCAAAAGCATATGTGAAATAATATTAAAGATATATTGAAAGTATTTTCCTTTTTTATAAACCTTTTTTTCATATACACAGTTAAACACTATCTAAAATCTTGCAATGTGGGAAACACCTTTGGAAAGTGCCAGAAAAGCCATTCCATCTGAAATTGGGTAGATGGAACTGTTCAGTAGCTGTTAGTAGTTGTGCTAGCATGAAGTCACACGTCATCATGACCGAGAGTTTAAGTGTAATGTTCAAACTGCTGATCATGCACTTTCTTTCAGAAACTGTAACTAAGGTAAGTTTAGTCTATTTGCCATATAAACCACAGGTGGGCTCTGTGGGTATTGAACAAACACAAATGTGCCTGTGCAGGAATAATCAACAGGGAATGGCTAGCTTTCCTAGCAGAGATATGTGCTTGGAAATGAGTAGCTGGCCATTATAATACTTTTCACAGTACAGATATTACATTAATCCAAGGTATCAAATGTTCAAAAGTTTGATATGGTCAAATTGGCAGCTGATCTCAAAAATGATCTACACTTGTTAACTGGGACAAGGAATGGCTTGCTAATTTTAATGCCTTCAAAATGAAAACTGCTCTATTGTCTGAAAAAACCCTTTCTTGGTCTTCTACTAGGAAAGTTGGTTCATGGTGTAGGGATAAACAATTATTCTTGCATAAAATCTATCTTACATAAGTCTACCATCCTTAGAATATTGCTGCCACATCTCGCCTGGTGCTCCTGCTATATATTGAATGATCCTTGATGAAATCCAAAGGAGAATCTGCAATGTCATTGTATCTGACATTTCAGCTTCTGTCTCTTTCCTAGACTTTCATGGTAATTGTTCTGATGAACTTTCCTCTATGGTAACTGGACTATGAATTTAAGTGCAATATTAGATTGGTGGCAAGGTCATCATTTTACAGTTGGTTAGATATAAATGTAAATTCTTTGCTAACAGGTTTTCTCGCACTTCTTGCTTGAGGAATTCTTCCAGCTTCTTGCTTTCCAATCAAGTTTGATCTCCAAAAATTTAAATGCAATGTCAATTGTCACCTTCTGTCATCTTAATTTCTGTTCTTCTATTGTTCTTGCACTTTCTTTTTATATTCTTTCACTTAGTAACCCCTTGCATCTTAGTGGCTTTGTTGCCTTGCTTGAGATGAGTTTATGTATGTATGTATGTAATCCAGTCAGTATTATTTTTTTTTTTTTTTTTTTTATATAGATACTAATCAAAAATAATGAGAAAACATTGGGAAGAATAAAAAATACTAACAGAAAAGAAAAAACTCAGAAAATATTTAAGATTTTTTTAAATTTTTAATAAAGGAATGAAAGGATGACAGAAATAAAAATCAAAAAAATAAAATAAAATAAATGAAAACATTTTTCCTATATACAAAAATTGTTTCTGTAATGAAAAAAGTGAACTTTGAAAAATAAAAACTGATGAATATTTTTTTTTTGTTTTCCCTCTTATTGAAAAGACCAAAAAACTTTCAGTATAAAAATAAGAAAAGTCAGATCATAACATGCACAAATCAATGTATCAGGAAAATGCACAGCTAAAACAAAACAAAAAATCTTTATAAGACAGGAGAAATAAAAAAACAAAAAGAATAGAATTTAAAAAAAAAAAAAAAAATAACATTAATTGAATAATAAAAAAAATCTAATCCCAATAAAAATAAAGAATATAACCTTTCAAGTTAGCATATATTATTTGTGAATATTAATAAAAATACAAAACTGTAAAACCTCAAATTTTAGTCATGTTAGGCTAAAATTTTAATTTAAACTCCAAAATTAAATGTGAAGAAGTGACAATAATTTAAATTTGAGTAATTATACAGATGTCTAATATTTCAATTGTTAATTTCCTTTAAGTGTGATGATTGGTAATAGGAGAGCAGTTGGAAGATAAGAACTGACAAATGATTATTAAACAATGTAAGTCAAAATATAAATATTCAGGAATATGAACAAATACCAAAATTTAATTCAACTTCTTAACAAGGGTGTTTTGAAAAATCAAAAACAAACGAAACATTACCATCTTTGCCAGCTGAAAGATGGTAATTATTTATGATACTACATGGGGGAAAATATTAAAACAGAAATTTATATTCTTTTTATAAAACTATAAAAAAAAAAAAAAAAAAAATAAATTAGCAAACAAATTAAAGTGGACATCTTTTTATCTTAGAATGAAAGTTTAATTTTTTGTATTTTATTTATTTTTTTAAAGATTAACCAATACATTGTTTCTTTGTAAACTGATACAACAGAATCATTAAATATCTCTGGAGACTAAAGAGCTTATTATTTTTAGATATGAGTTATGTAGAATTTGTGCAAAGTAAGAGATATCTACTTCTACTCAAGCAACATTATTTGATAAGCACTCATTCACAGCAGTGAATAATTTGTAGCAAGGAAGAGGTGCCAAATTTAAGTTAGAAAATATTTGTAAAGAGCTGTAGAATATGAAGATTAAAGTTTTTTTTTATTAAAACAGTCATTAAATTAACAGTTTTTAGTAGTCATATTGGTTTTGGTCTATTAAGGATATTTGACAATAAAGATGTACTTTTAAAAAAAGACTGACTCAAGAAATTATTGTGTACACCTATTATATAAGAGGTCCTAGTGTAAGGCAATATTTTCAAAATATTCCTTGCTGAAATAGAGAGCAGTTTTAGATATACCCATTCATCTATCAATTATAGTCATTGGACATTTTATTTATCACATTCACTTTAATGAACTTTGCAGTAGAATAATTTACAAGTTATAAAATTTGTAAAATAAATAAAATGGAGTCACAAAAAATAAAACAAAAATAGTGACACATTTTTAAGCATTGGATATTAACAGAATAAACACTCCAGTTTAATATTTTGCTTATTCTATACAATAGAATACTTAAAAATATTAGAGAGCACAAAGTCATTTTGAGAGTGTAGAAAATAAAAGTAGAAAATCTTTTATAAGTAGAGTAAATAACTTGAAGTATTTTTTTCTCCGTGTGTCAGGAGTGGGGGTGGAATGACCAAACTTGAAGCAGTAGATGTTTTACACAGTGAATAAAACTGTTAAATGTTTATCATTTCTACATTCTTGAAAAAACAAAAAAAGTGATGCTGAGAAACGCTTTAAAAGTTGTATTATATTGTCAGAATCTAAGCATTAATCACATCAAACTTTTATGTTAATATTTTCATATTGTCACTTGAGGTCAAATTATTTGAAGAATTGTAAAAAATGTCAAAAATTACCAAAGTTTTGAGACTTTAGAACTTTTCTCATCAAAGTCATAAAAATTAAACTTCTCAAATGATTGTTTGCCCACACTTTAAAAACCTGCAGCTATAAAACTTATATAGTAGATAATTTTTTTTATTTTTTCACCTGAATCTATGTTGCACCTTTATAAGCCTACTATTCATCTGTGCATTGAATATTGTTGCCATATCTGGTCTGGTGCTTCTGCTATGTATCTTAAGATTCTAGACAGAATCCAAAGGTGAATCTGCAATATTACTGGTCCCAACCTGTCATCTCAGCTTGTCACTTTCCCATTACCATAATGTAACCTGCCTGTGTCTATTCTAGAAATATTTTCATGTTAATTGTTCTGAGTTCTCTTCTTTGGTACCTTGATTTCACAAATTTAAGCATAGAACTAGATTGGCAGCTAGATCTCATTTTACTATTGAAATTGCTAAAAGGCAATCATACATTCTATTCTATTTTTTCTCTCCTGCCTCTCACCTAGGGAACTCTACTTTTAGCTTCTTCCTTTCCTGTCAAGTACAGTCTACAGAAATTTAGATGCAATGTCAATTGTCATCCTCTATGTCACCTTGAACCCCCATCTTTGTCCTTTCTTGGCAGTAGCATTTTATTACTTTCTTTCAGTCTATTGTCCTTTCTCCTCAATAACCTCTTACATCTTAGTGGCTTTATTGCCTAGATTGGGGTGAAATGATTAGAAAAAAAATTAAAACAATGTGTAAGCAAAAATAAATTAGAATATTTCCACTGCATTTGTTGCATTCTAAGTGAACAGATGATTATATATATATATATATATAAGAAAGAGAAACATATATAGATTAAACACATTACAAGATATGGGACTTTAGAAAAAAATATTTCATTGATACACGTTTCATTTAATAATATAGACAAGTGTTGTCTATTTATTTTATGTAAATTCTTTTCATATCTGATAAGCTTAATAACAATCATTAAACGAAGAAAGAAAATCACAATATTGATACATATTTTTTTAATCCTATCTAAGCTTTCAGCTTACATAAGCTATTATCAAAGATGACAATTACATTACAATATATTAAGCAATACATGGACAAGACAGTGATGATGGTCTGTTTCCATTTACATGGAAGATTTCCGAGCAACGACAAACTCGTGCATATAAGACGCCGGAAGTGAAAATCGCACTGCAGCTCATGATGTTTAATGAGGATTAAAAAATATGTATCAATATTGATTTTCTTTCTTTGTTTAATGATAATGTTATTAAGCTTATCAGGCGATATGAAAAGAATTTACATAAAATAAATAGACAACACTTGTCTATATTATTTAATGAAATATATATATATATATATATATATATATATATATATATATATATATATATATATATATATATATATATAAAGAGAAACATATATAAAACACATTACAAGATATGGGACTTTAGAAAAAATATTTCAGTTGAGATCATTATATTTCATATTTTAAGGTGTTCTCAAAGGCATCAAACATCTTTGGAATACTAAAGAATAAATTGAAGTAATTTAACACTGATATTCCTTTAGCCTTCATTCAAATATTTGATTCATGAAAAGTCATGTGTATGTGTTAGATAATGTAAGCTACAGGAATAAACCACACTTAAAAAGCTGAAAATTTTGAATATTCTCAAGAAATGATACCTAAAATGGTACTGATTCTTTTCATTGAAAGAATCTAAGTGGTCTCTAATCAAAGGAATTTCACTATTTCATCGTATAAAATGGGCACTTTGGTTCATTTTTTTTTCTTCTTGGTATAATAATTATTTCATTTGTAAATGATATCCACTTTTTTTGATATTTATTCACAAATATATTTTGAATGTATTTATTCATAAAAAAAGGAAAGGAAAATTATCAACCCTTACAATTAAGAACCAATTTCACACAAAGCAGTGAAAATTTTTTTTTATAATCATGCAACAAAAGATCCATAAGTCAACTTTTCAATCATGTAGCATTATATGCAAGAATACAAAAAACAGACAAGCAGATGCAGTCCAAAATGAAAAAAAAATTTAATATTTCATCAGAAATATTATCATTTAATGTCTACTGTAAAATCTGATGTTAATGATAAAAATAAAAATCCAATATTAATTATAGGTCAGTACCTATACCCTATTAATGCCCACCATTCCATTAATGAGTTTGCAGAGCCTCTAAAAAAAAAAAAAAAAAAAAAAAACGTTAACTCTTTTTGACTTTAAATGAAACTGAATTGTCTCCCTTCACTAATATTACCATTTCAGATCATAATTACACTTGAACTTTGAGATGTTTGCTGATGGTCTATTGTCCACATAAACATTGAGAGGAATCAAATTGCTATTCCTGCTTTTAGGAAGACAAAGTAGCTTTAAGTGCCAAAGCTGAAATATCCAATTTTCTGACCTTCAGGCAAAGTTAAAATGCACTCCATAGAATGCATAGTTACCAGAATAAATAAAGTAAAATAATAATTTAGTGATTTTATTTCCTAACTTATCTAACTGCTGTACACTTAATCTGTAGAATGTTTTATCTGCAATATAAGAGGATGGATCTGGTAGCTTCTTTGTCTTTTCTTTTTGTTTTGTACATCACAGGAAATGAAGGTTTAAAAAAAAAAAAAAAAATCAAATGCATTTTATCATTTGTCCTTTTTGTAAAAACATTTGTGCAATCAACTTCCTCACCTTCCCACAAATGGATTTAAATAAATGCATTTTGTCAACAGAATTATATCCTTTGAATTTATTTCAGCTGCATCTGAAATAATTTTGAGCTGAAGTTCAAGAAAATTAAATCAGTTTGGTGACATCAGATTTCAATAAACAAATATTAAAAAATTGCACATCTTTATTAGTCTCTTGTTAGAGTGACAATAAAGAGAGTGTAATTATTATGTAACAAATATGTTATTTTTATTTTAAATACATTTCAATTGAGGAAAAAAGTGAAATTTTGATGTTGAAATCTTTAAATATACAAATGTGAACATGTTTCAATACAAATCTATCAAAATGTCTTCCATAAAAAAAATAAGTAAATAAAAACATTCATAACAAATCATTTTAAGCAAATAGGCAATGTATCTTACAAAATTTTAATTAGTCCAATCTCAAATTATGTACGAGTAAAAGTTGATCCATTCATACAATGATAAAAATGACATGTAAATATCAAATTTATTATGCTTTGCAGCATTTTTGTAGTCAATTCTATAATACAATAATTAAAAACATTAATAAAGACATTAATAAGGATCAAGTACAAGTTTTTTGCAGTCTTAAAAAAAAAAAAAAAAATACACTGAAAATTCTTTTCATATAAAAAATTTCAAAGTTTCCAGATGAAGTGTCAACAAAGTAATGCTCATTAATACAAATAATTAAACCAAAATGCAATTTTCCAATAAATGCAATTCTACCAAGATGGCCAATATTCATATAACTAAAAGTGATTAATTCTTTCACTGCAAGTAAATCTTGTAGAGTTCTTAACTAAAATTAAGACATAATACAAAATCCAAGTTAAACTTCAGTGATTGTACTATGCAATGGAAATGTGTATACAACTAATATTCATTAATACACAGTCTGCAGAGTCAATCTGCAGGCTATTTACTTGTGGCAACTTATGTGAGATTTTGTTGCACTGCAGTCTTTGATTCGAGCAAAAGGTGACTGCATCAAATTGTGTATAAAACTTGGCTAAACTACTAGAGATCCTTAAAATGTTTTGTCAGGCTTTTGGTAAACATTCTTTAGTTTGAACATGTTTGACACAACTTGTTCAGGATGACAGGTGTTCAGATTGACCAGCAAAAATACTAAATATGGACAAATTTGTAAACTTCATCCATGAGGATTGTCAGCTCTCTCACCTGATTAGAATCAGTTTTGAAGTCTTTCAGATCTTAGTCTAGCAACTTTCAAACACCACATTGGACCTGTAATTAAATAATCTTTTTTGTCAGTGACAATTTCATCTATTAACATTTTATATGAATGCTGACAGTTTTAGTAAACAGATATCTTTTACACCACTACAAGAAAGTGATGTTCTTTTAAAGAAAATTAAGGGAAGTGATATTTATCTATCCATTTCTTTTTTTTTTTTTTTATTATATAATTTTTATTCTATATTTATTAAATTAGAAACTATAATAAAGTGTGTATTTGTTTATTCTTTAGATAAAGTGGTTATATATACTGTTTGTTGCTTAAAAAACATCTGGTTAGTTTATATTATTATAAATTATTATATTTTTATAATACTTTATTGATATTTAATACATAATATTTGCTAATTTATTTATACATGGATACAAATAACTGAGTTTAGTTTGTTTTAATGTAACATCTTTTTTAAGGAAGAGGACATTTCTTTGAGAGGTATTTTGAATTTTAATAGAAAACAAATAGTAGAAATACACAAAATGAAATAAATATTGTGTAATGTTCAGTTTTTAACAGCAACAATAATGTAAAAAAAATAAAAAATAGTTATATGTTTGGCAATTATTTTCTATCATTTATTATATGTATACATTTCTTGATTACTTTCTATTATTTAAATATATGTTATTATAATAGTAGTAATTGTGTGTGTATGCCGTTTTAATTAAATGTGCATGAAAGAAGGATTGCTGCCTATATATATATATATATATATATATATATATGATCAGTTTACAAAAAAACGTTTCATGATTCAGTGAGCCATAACATCTCTAACAGAAGAACAGCTGTACTCCTTTGGGATTGGTTCATCCATGTTTTTCCCACCCAGCACCAAACTCATCTATGGCTTTAAATAGCCATTTACATTCAACAGCAACCACACCCCATTAAACCACTTTGACCGACAGGCAAGCCAAGTTAGGATGGCCAACAGGTCCAACCCTTGATAATTATGGGATTTGCCATCACTATTGCATGTGAAGACTGATTCCTGGTAGAATGTGCAAATGATATCTCCTACAGATTCAACAACCATGAAAGTGGTGTCAGCAAATGCCATGGAGGGCATCAGAGCATGGGTGTGACATGTAGAAATCTTGGTAATCTACTGCAGCATCAAGTCTCAGGTTGTAATAATTACTCATGTCACTGGATAAAGAGTTTCTGCACAGGTCAGTTTTGAAAATTCATCATCATTACATCATCAATCTATTAATGCCCACTTGTCATCACTACTCCAGACTGTGTATCCAGACTTGGTTTGTGGAGCCACCTCCAGGTCCTCTGATGAACTGAAAGACAAAGTCTTCTTTGGACTCAAAAGAAAACCATGACATTTTATAAATACCGTTCTGATGAAGGCTTTTGCCTTGGTTAGAAATCAGAATTTATTTTTAACAAAAGCATGTAGTACTATATAAGAAAATCTTCAGAAACTTTGCTCAAGTCAGTTGTTCTCATAATATAATCAAACCTAACAAACCAATTTTTTTTTAAAACTATAATTGATGTTAGGATTACATTTTTAGCCAATTAATACTCCGACATACATAAGGAAACTCTTCCGTTTAATATCCTTGAAGTTTAATCATATGAATATTGTAACTTTTATATAGGGGATTAGTCAAAATTAAATTTTTTCTGAATTTTTTTAAAAGATAGATTGTAAGTATGTATTGTTTCTTTGAAGCAATTTTGTTGTGCTGTTGCGGTCACAGGATTAGTGTAGACCATTGAAAGTGGTCATTAAATGCAGGATGGAAATGTATAGAAAAGGATATATTTATATTCTATCAAAAGAAGGTTTTACATTTGATAATGCAATGATTAAAAATTGACAATGAAATTCGTCCTTATAAACCAATATACAAAGATTTATCATCTTTAAAACTATTATGTGGAATGGTGACCATGAAAGAGTGAGACTTAAGGTCAGGTATATAGAAAGAAGGGAAAAAGTAATGCAATACAAAACAATATAAGTATGAATGAGTAAAAAGCATGAGTTGGTAGTGATTGATAATGATGGTCATACACAACCGCAGGTGTGTGAAAGACTTGGTCAAAGTACAGTGTATTTGTTATTTAAAAATTCTGAATTGGTTTTCTTATTCAGTTTATAACATGACTACATCCAGGAAGAAAAAAAAAAAAAAAAATTAAATTTTTAATCTTATTTAAATATTCTGTTATCAGTTGTGTTTAACACACACAAAATGTTTTTTCTGAAAACTTAAAAGGTATTTCTCATATATATATATATATATATATATATATATATAGAGAGAGAGAGAGAGAGAAGAGGCTACAAATGTTTTTAGTTATAAAGTGTATTTTTATTATATATTATACTTTATTTTCTATATTTTTTGCTACACACGTTTTGGGTCTTATGAACTTCATCAGGCAAAGAATGGTTATTTCCATATTTTAAAGAAATTATTTTTTTCTTATGGTGAGTCTTTTAACCATTTTGTGTGTAGTAGTAATCCAAACTCATCTTGGACTGGCAGAAGAAATGAAGTTTTGTTCTTATCTTTTTGTCATCGTGTATCTCTTTAGATCGTCTTCCATTTTTGTGTGCATTTGCAAGTATGTGTATTATATATATATATATATATATATATATATATATATATATATATATATATACACACACACACACACACTTTGTATGGTGTGTGTGCAATCCACCCAGTGTATTTGTTTTTGCCAGTATATGTATATATATATTCCTTCTCTATACATATATGTTATATATTATATTTTTATAAAGAAATCTATATAGTAACTACATGTATTTTGTATGGTGTGTGTGATCTGACTAGTGTGTTTTGCCAATATATGTATACGAGTGTGAGGTTATGATTTGGTTAGAGCTGGTTTAAATTTGTCTATGAAGTTGTTTTTTTATTGTATTTGTAGCTAAGAGTAATAGTCTGATATATTGGCATAATGTTAAATTTACCTTTGTTGCATTTGTGGATGAGTTGTGACACAAAGAGTTTTTTTGTCTGGTAATTTAATGTTGCTTTTGTCTAGGGAAACTGTTGTTTAGTGCTTGAGTGATACCTATATAGGATTTGTTGCATTTTGTGCACCCGAGTGCATAAATCACATTTTTGAAGTTACAGTTTAAGTTTTTATTTATTGTGAATGTTGTGGGGTTTTCAAAATGTGTAACAGTTTATTTCTATAATAATATCACAAACTCCACATCTTATTTTGTTGCATTTTGTGACCCCTTGTATTAGATGTTGATTAAATTTGGATGAGATTAATGTGTGTCTTAGGTTTTTTGATTGGCATTTGCATCTAATTATTATCTAATAGTATATCTTTCATTTTATCATTCTTGTTAAGTAGCTTTACATTTCTTGTTATTTCTATAAATAGTTCTGGATTGTTCTTGTATGTTGAGAGGTATGCTAAAATTTGTTGTTGTATTTCTTTGGGCCTCGTATTTAGTCTAAAGGTATTTTTTGCTAGTTCAAAACTTTTGTTTATTAGTGGTGTGATGGTAAACTCATTTTTTGAGAATTTTATGTAATTATTCTAGGTTGTTTTTTGGAAGTGTTTGTCAGCTACTATAATGCAAATCCTATGTGCTAGGGAACAGGACATTTTGTATGTGTATATATGCACAGAATTTCTGAAGTATGGATGTACAAACTCATAAATCTATTAATAAAAGGTCTCCTGTTTTAAGCCCCCCCCCTTAACAGAAAAAAAACTTCATATAAACATTATCGTCTGCTCTACCATACTTAACTATGAACCTGTTCAGCAGTCAATAAGCTGTCAATAAATCAATTAACATGTCAGAAAAACAAGACCCTGTGGTTTAGAAATGTTTGTATACAACATTTCATACTAAAAGTAAATAATATTTGTTTCAAATCAGATAATTTAACTTTAAATTCACTAATTTCCCTCAAATAACATTTCAGAAATATATATTTTTGCAAAGTTTTTAAAAACCAAGAATTAACTTTTGTTTACAAATGTATCAAAAATGTCCGTTTTGATTGATTTCACTGAAGAAAAAAAAAAAAAAAAAAAAAAAAATGATTCCAATCAATTTCTCTTTGAAATACACCACAGAGTATTTTGCTTACTGGAAATGGTAAATTTAATCATTTGGCTTTCAAAGCTAAAATGAAAGCTTCAAGAAAGCTTTTTCATTTTTAAAAATTCATTTTAAACCTTATGTATACCAAACTAGTGGCGGTAACTACTTAAACACTTATTTTTAATGTTCACCCTCTTATTACAGTGAAAAGCTAAGTAAAAATCTGGTGCATGTCTGCCAACAGCAGATACTCTAAGCTAAGTATTTACACAAAATATAAACTAAAAGCAACAATAGTTGAATAAATAGAATTTGTTATTTCAGAGTAAGAAAGAGTAGTATAATGGCTATAGAAGCAAATGATTCTGGTTCTTTTATGGTGGAAGTTTACAAATTACTGAGATATTGGCCAATAAAAGCAATTATCAATTCATTATACTAAAATGTCACAATGTAGGGGAAGAGAAAAAAAAAGAAAAGATTGGCAATTATGCCTTTAAGACAGTTTGAGAAATAATGTCTTAATATGAGGTCATCCAAGAAAGAAATATTTTAGAGATTTTAATTTCCATCATTCAATGCTATGAAAAATTTAAGATTTTAATTTTTTTTTTAATAGCAGCACTGTAAGTACCAAATATCTGAGAATTTTTATTAATGTGAGTTCAGAATAAGGTGTCAAGATTTAATCAAGTCTTTCACAGTCCATTTTGGCCTAACATGTTCACTGAATTTGTCAGCAGTTGAACAGAATGGTTAGGGCATTCAAAAATGAAATTTTGGGGACAGAGAAGTAGATGATTGAAAAACAGGGCAATGAAGTTTAAGGCAGCTGATATGATACATGAAATCTTTCAGGAAAGGGAAGATGGGTCACCAAACCACAGGTTTTATTATTAAAAAATTAAGCTGTTTTCATGTTTGGATTTAATTTCATTGTCAAGAATTTCATGCAATCATTCACATGTATATATAGAATTAAAGATGTACTCCAAGCTTTTTGCTTTGGATTTTTTTTTTTTATTTGTAATAACAGCAAAATCATTGAAGTAGAAAAGGCATATGTCAAACATCCAAAGTTTATCACAGGTGCTAATTATTCACATATTATCAGCAATGTGACAAGCAAACTTGTAATTTTGAACCTTACTATGTCTTTCCTTTCTCAAATTGAAAAAAAAATTATTAAACAACAAAAAAGATAAATAAAAATGGTTCATTAAAAAAAAAAAATAACAAAAGATTAAAAATTAACAAAAAATTTGTGATTGTATTCTTTAGATTCATGAGTGAAAAATATGAGTGTTAAGGCATTTTTAAACCCAGATGGAAATTAAGAGAAACATTTCTTTTTACTGTCAATATGTATACATGTATAAATATACATGTACAAATATAAGCATGTCTTCAGTAATTGGACAAGTCTTCCTAGAACAAAGACTTTTAAGGTGAAGATAGCAAATTATTTTAAAGCCATTCATAGCATAACTAACATTAAGAAGAGGGAAATGAAATCCAAACAGACAACAGGAGAACATTAGATATGTCACTTATTGTAGAGGATTGTCTATAATCTCTGGAATCCGAGATCTATAATTGGGAGAAAGTTGAAAGGTTATAGCAAAGATTTAAAGGAACTAACCATGCTTAATTCATGTCCTTATAAACAAAACAAAAACTGCCAGACATAAATGTCATTTTTAAACAAAGATCAGGTTAATATATGCTATTAATGAGCTAAAAGCATATTAAGAAAAATCAGAATGGATGATAACATTCTGAAATTAAATAAAAGCCTTCTTTTACGAGGTGCTAGCCCAGAAGTCATGGAATTAGAAAAATGCAAATAAATACAGTACAATCTTTTGCTGTTACTCTTTTTCAGTAGTAGTCATTGTGAGCCAGTGAACAAATTGTTAAGTGGTCATATTCTTGAGTTACAAGTGTTTTTCTAATGACAGATCTTAAGAAACAGTGAATTAAATTTTGTTTTGACAAAAAAAAAATGTAGCAATGCAATCATTGCTTAAAGAAGTATTTAGTAATTATGCTAAGAGCTAGGGTAAAAAAAAACTTTTTGTGGTTCAAGACTTCAAGGATAAGCAATGATGATGATGAGCATTCTGAACAGACAGACACAACACACTAGAAAACTATGAAACTAAATGAATCATAGCACAATGGCTATTAACATTGTGCATTATTGTCTGTAATGAACTCAAAGATCTAACTAGAGATTATATGAAGCTAATCACCAAAATTATAACTGGTTATTAATCATGAACTGAGGCTTATGAATGAGACAAGGCAGCAGTTGTCACAGTAGAAAAAAGAAGAAAACCGACCCCCCCAATACAACAATGTCATGTTAATATTAGCCATTTCTTTGACATCCATACTCCACCCAGATTTCACCTATTGGTCTAATAGTAAAGCAGTATCTTATAGGTTTTGGAGAGACAAATGAGAGAGAGTATTTGCTGAAAACATCTACATGAACAGAAGAATATGCCCACATCAATCATTTTTCAACAAGTGCTATTTTAAAAAAAACAGGCAAGTCATTTACCATGAACTATTTGTTCAATTGCACCCCCCCACCACCACTACAACTTTCCTCATTTAAATTACATCATTTTGACATAACTGAAGTGATCCAGAAGATGGCCAAAACTAAATGTTACAGAGAATTATTCTTTTTTTTTTTTTCATGGTTAAATTTTGGGCAGTACCTTGTGAACTGAAAAAAAAAAAAAAAGAAAAAAAAAAGTACTTATCACTTAGTCCTTATTTCTCTATGCCAAACCTCAGACTTAGTGAACAAACAATGAAAACTGAAAAAGAACTAAAGATAATCAAAGGTTTATACAATTCACTGAATATGAATTCCATTATTTCTTCACAATTTAAGAAATTTTTTAGTTACATCTTACCAGAGTAAAAAGTTAAAATGATAAAAGCAGGTTAATAATGACACCTAATCCATATATAAATTAGAAAAGATATAGGATTCTGCTTGATATTGAATTTAAAAATTAATCTGGATTTTTGCCATACAAATTGCTTCAAATGCTTCTTCAACAGAGTCAAACACTAACTTGATTTAGTATATAAACATTTGGGTCCCAGGCTTAGATCAAATGTTAGAAAAAGAAATGTGAGCTGACAGCTAAATATTTTGGTTTATCCTAAGACAAAAAATACTGATCAGGATGAAACAATGCTTTATAAGCAACATTTGTATGCGTTATATTAAAACAATGAAACTTGACTATATTTTTCTTGCTGAGTTTTTTGTACAAGCCTCTCTTACCAACTTACCTTTTGGTGGTGGTTATTTGGTTGAATTAGAGCAGTAAGAAGTAGGAAGACTTTGTAATTCTTGTGGAATGTAGGATGTTCATCACAAAATTCAAAAACCAACCTATTTGAAATATAACTAAATTGATGGTGATGCAGTCTGATATGTTACTCCAGAGCTATTACAGTACTCTGAAGTTTCCCTCTGTAATTACCTTATACATATATATTTCACAAGACAAGTCATTGGGTTTGTTAGTATAGCTAGCAAAAGACACATAGCTAAAAAGAAGAGTACTGGATATACTTACTCATTGTCAATATAACTTTCATCAATTTTTCATATAAACTAAAAATAGAATATTCTAAGGTTCTAATTGCAATAGCAGCTGTTTTACCCATAAAATTAGATTTGAGAATCTAAACTTGATTCTCTTGGTATGTATCTAAAGATTAATCTGGTAAGAGCACACATTAAAAAAACAACAACAAAAATAAACAAAAGACTATATTAGTGTATAAGAATTTCAGAGGAAAATAAGTATAAATAAGTATGTGTTTGGAAGAGAGGAATGTATTAACCATTGTGGTAATAAGGCTTGCCTGGAGTCTAAGAGACTTGGTCATCTCAAGGATTGAAACTAGGCTTTTTTTTATACCAATGTTGCTGGTTAATGAGCAATAGAATGTTGCAATTTTTTTTTGTTTAAATATTTTTCAACAGAGAATATTTGCTCTGTAATTATGCATTTCCTCTGGTTTGAGGTGGATGGGTAGGTTGGGGTGATTGCTGTTTAGTTTGTGCTTGAGTCTGTGTTGTATTTCTTTCCAAAAGGTTTTCAACTTTGTATGTGTCTCGAACATGGAATAATTGTGTCCCCAATACTTCACAATCAATCTGTATTAGGCCAATGCTACCAGCTGGATGCTGCATCGAATCTGAAAATATTTTGAAATTACAAGCACAATTTAACATCATAAAAGCCAAAAACTGAATACTCAAGAAAATCACAAAAATATTGGCACTGTTTTATTACTATGAAACTACATTTTTTTTCTTGTTTGTTCACCTTTTCATGATTTGATGTCTATGCCCCATACAATAAATGCTTTTCTTAGTGTAAATGTTTTTTTAGAAGCAATTTTTGTTACTAAATAAGACTTATAAAAAAACTTATAAATGAAGTAAATATATGGCTTAGCTTAATAGACAAGCATCAGAATGATAATAGATAAGTTTAAGTAAACTAGCTTAAATACCTAAGAAGGTTCTTAATTAAAATAAGTTAAAAGTCGATACTTATACTATGAAGAAACTACAAATTTTATGGAGATGGAAGATAGCTGCATTTCTCAGGATTTAGTATTATGATTTAGATACCCAGAAATTGTAGAGAGAGAGAGAGAAAGAAAAAAAAAAAAAAGATAACATTGTAGAAGAGAAATTTACCATTTAAAGCCATGGCTGGCATAACCATTGACATTCGTGGCCTCATTGTTTTATTATGGTTTGTGGCTGGTAATAAGAAGTGATCCTAAAACAAAAAAATAAAAATATTGATTTTTAAAAGAAAAAAAAATTTTTGAAAAAAAAAAAAAAAAAAAAAAAAAAAAAAAAGTGATTTTTTAGTAATTTTATTTTCAAAATCTTAAATTTTCTGAAAAACAAAAAACAAACATAAGCAAAACTCACCATGTTTAAAGATAAAACATAAAATGTATCATTTCTCCTTGGAATTTCTTTTAAATAGTCTTTCTTGTTCCTCAAAGGACTTTCAAATGGTAACAATTCATATTTGTTATAAACAGATCTGAAAAACAGCAACCATAATTAGATACATGATGAAAGATTTTGTATATTGTCAATTTTTTTTTTAAAGTAAATACACTATCATATTTCATAAATCAATTTATAAGATCCTACATTCTCATTCTTTCCAATAGTAATTAGCTTTGCCAATTGCTATTGCAAGTCATTAGAAAGAAATGGATTATGAAAGATTCTTGAAAAACAGTCTTTTATAAAACAGGCTTCTCCTCACATCAAAGAGAGTAAAATTTTCTTACTCATTTGGTTTTGTGAGAGACTAAGCTTCATAAATGTCTATAAAAAACTTCATAGAACCTAAAATATTTAAATGAGCATTATCTGAAGTTCAGAAGTGAAGTATTGCTATTATTTAGGGAATTATTTAGAAAAGTCTCCTCACCAATAATGACAGACACCTGAAGAAGGTTAGAGAGTATAACAGATGAAATGGTCTAATAAAAACCAAAATGAAAACACCAGCCAGAGTAAATCAGTGCGTAGTAAGTGTCCTCATTTTTTTGTTTCTGTTTCTTTGAACGCTTAGTTCTCCATATGTCTATTCTATTCATGCGTTTTAAACCATTACTGATTTTGGGGAAATAAACAATATTTTGATTCACTTTCTGTGGTTCTTCTTTTTTTTTTGTCTACTACTTGTAGTTGATGCTATATAATTAATTTTTATCAGTATTCAAGATCTTAAAAGATTTTTAAGGCTGTAGATCAAACTAAATTCAAAATTAGTTTTGATAACAAATAAAATAGTAACACTAAATGTGCTACTCAAAATAAAATAAAAAAAATTAAAAAAAAAAAATTAAAAAAAAAAATCACTTTATTTTTTGCCAGGCATCTAATGGTCCATGACTTGGAAATTTTTTGAATTTGATCATTGGTTCTTTCTTTTTCATGTAAGCATGTTTTTTAAGACTGTTTTTCTTCTTCTGTTGTTCATGCAGCAACATCCAATCTGATAAGTCTTGGGCAATCCTACAAGGCAAAAAAAATATAAAAAATTACATTCCAAGTACAAAATAAAAGAATAAAAAAAAAAGAAAAAAAAGGAAAAAAGGAAAAAAAGTAAATAATTAAGAAAAATATCTATATCCAATTTTGGATTAAAAAATTAATATATATATATATATATATATATATATATATATATATGAGAGAGAGAGAGAGAAGTAAAAAATCTAGCAAGTTATAAAGATGTATTATTTATTAAAAAGTGAATTAAACAGAAATAATTATTGGTTAAACTATTTTGCTTGGTGCAATCACAACATTGAAAATGTCTTTAGTTTGAAACTTGCAGAAATAAATATTAGGTTTTTCAATATTTTGAAAGGACCTTTTAAAATTAATGTGAAACTGAAAAATCTCACACAATTAAAAAAAATTGCCCTTCATTTGTAGGATAATATTATCAAACAGATCCAGAAAAATAAATGCTGAATTACTTTTTTTGTAGCACAATCCAAAAGATATTACCTCAGTTATATTTGTTTTAATCATCATTCATATGAATATTTCTCTATAATATCTCAGTAAAAGAGACAGTCAAAACTTAAATGTATATTTGTACAAATGATTAGATACAGTGGGTCAAATAAGAGTAAAATACCATCTATAAAAATGAACAAATTAAACTTATTTACCATACTGACAATATAGATGTTAAGATAATTAAGTAACTAATTATATTTGTTATTCTAGCAGGTAAGCCTAAAATAATAATAAAAGAGAGAGACAAAATGAATAATGCTTACCGAATTGATTCAGTTTTATTAAATTCACTTGGGCAATTAGTGGACCCTTCAGTAGCATTTGGCAAAAATGAAGGATCTTTGAAGAGGACATCATTGTTGTTACTTGCTTCATCTGTTGACTTTTTATTATTCAGCCAAGTTGAATCAACTGAAAAATCTTTGGCAAAATTGGAACCAAATTTTTCTCCAAATGAAAGCAATTGTCGTCCAATAGGATGTTTCAGATTGGTGTCAAAGTTTTCAATAGAACTTGAGCCACCAATGGAAAAATAGCTGAAGTTGAAAAAAAAAAAAGAAAATATTTAAATTCATTTAAAATTATCAAAATTGTTTTCACATTTTATTTTAGCTTCTGTTTTGGTGCCTAAAATCATGACTTTACTATTTAAATATGTAAAGTATAGTACAAAACAGTTCAAACTTTGACTGTTGGATAGATGAAGACTACAAGTCTTGCTACCCTCTTCATCACAACACAACCTATAGGGTATTAAAATAAGTAACATGTACATTCCACAAGTTTCTATACAAATTAAGCATTCTACATGTTTTTACACATTAATGCTCACCATAAAATCAATTGAAAAAATTAAAAAATTCAATATTAATTAAAACCTTAAAAAAAAAAAAAAAAAAAAAAAACAGTATTAATTAAAATCCAGTAGATTTCATAAATAACTAATTAATACCTTCTATCCCAAAAATAGGATGGTAGCTATTAATGTGTTGAGCATCCTACTAGTTTTGTGTAAATTAAGTATCCTACAAAATGTGCAGAATCAGCCATTTTAACTGCAAGATTAACATCAAGTTGGCTTCAGGTGATGAAATGTACTGAATTGTGACAGCTCAGAGCACCATCAAGTCTTAGGACCAAACAGATACACTTTTTTTTTATCTGGATTTCTGGGATGAGAAGCTACCATTATTTAGACAGACTATTGTTCCTATCTTTGTTATCATAACATTTCAGCTGCTATGCCCTCCACTCTTCATTAGGTGATTGTAGACCTGGGTAACCTTCAGGGCATTTTTAACTGAACCCATTACCTAATCTACAGGGATAGATTGTTCTCATTCTGCTGTCAATGTCCGGGGATAGATTGTTCTCATTCTGCTGTCAATGTCCGGGGATAGATTGTTCTCATTCTGCTGTCAATGTCCGGGGATAGATTGTTCTCATTTCTGCTGTCAATGTCCAATGGGGGATAGATTGTTCTCATTCTGCTGTCAATGTCCGGGGATAGATTGTTCTCATTCTGCTGTCAATGTCCGAGGATAGATTGTTCTCATTCTGCTGTCAATGTCCGGGGATAGATTGTTCTCATTCTGCTGTCAATGTCCGGGGATAGATTGTTCTCATTCTGCTGTCAATGTCCGGGGATAGATTGTTCTCATTCTGCTGTCAATGTCCGGGGATAGATTGTTCTCATTCTGCTGTCAATGTCCGGGGATAGATTGTTCTCATTCTGCTGTCAATGTCCGGGATAGATTGTTCTCATTCTGCTGTCATTCAATGTCAATGGGGATAGATTGTTCTCATTCTGCTGTCAATGTCCGGGGATAGATTGTTCTCATTCTGCTGTCAATGTCCGGGGATAGATTGTTCTCATTCTGCTGTCAATGTCCGGGGATAGATTGTTCTCATTCTGCTGTCAATGTCCGGGGATAGATTGTTCTCATTCTGCTGTCAATGTCCGGGGATAGATTGTTCTCATTCTGCTGTCAATGTCCGGGGATAGATTGTTCTCATTCTGCTGTCAATGTCCGGGGATAGATTGTTCTCATTCTGCTGTCAATGTCCGGGATAGATTGTTCTCATTCTGCTGTCAATGTCCGGGGATAGATTGTTCTCATTCTGCTGTCAATGTCCGGGGATAGATTGTTCTCATTCTGCTGTCAATGTCCGGGGATAGATTGTTCTCATTCTGCTGTCAATGTCCGGGGATAGATTGTTCTCATTCTGCTGTCAATGTCCGGGGATAGATTGTTCTCATTCTGCTGTCAATGTCCGGGGATAGATTGTTCTCATTCTGCTGTCAATGTCCGGGATAGATTGTTCTCATTCTGCTGTCAATGTCCGGGGATAGATTGTTCTCATTCTGCTGTCAATGTCCGGGGATAGATTGTTCTCATTCTGCTGTCAATGTCCGGGATAGATTGTTCTCATTCTGCTGTCAATGTCCGGGGATAGATTGTTCTCATTCTGCTGTCAATGTCCGGGGATAGATTGTGTTCTCATTCTGCTGTCAATGTCCGGGGATAGATTGTTTCTCATTCTGCTGTCAATGTCCGGGATAGATTGTTCTCATTCTGCTGTCAATGTCCGGGATAGATTGTTCTCATTCTGCTGTCAATGTCCGGGGATAGATTGTTCTCATTCTGCTGTCAATGTCCGGGATAGATTGTTCTCATTCTGCTGTCAATGTCCGGGGATAGATTGTTCTCATTCTGCTGTCAATGTCCGGGGATAGATTGTTCTCATTCTGCTGTCAATGTCCGGGGATAGATTGTTCTCATTCTGCTGTCAATGTCCGGGATAGATTGTTCTCATTCTGCTGTCAATGTCCGGGGATAGATTGTTCTCATTCTGCTGTCAATGTCCGGGGATAGATTGTTCTCATTCTGCTGTCAATGTCCGGGGATAGATTGTTCTCATTCTGCTGTCAATGTCGGGGATAGATTGTTCTCATTCTGCTGTCAATGTCCGGGGATAGATTGTTCTCATTCTGCTGTCAATGTCCGGGATAGATTGTTCTCATTCTGCTGTCAATGTCCGGGGATAGATTGTTCTCATTCTGCTGTCAATGTCCGGGGATAGATTGTTCTCATTCTGCTGTCAATGTCCGGGGGATAGATTGTTCTCATTCTGCTGTCATTGTCCGGGGATAGATTGTTCTCATTCTGCTGTCTGTCGGGGATAGATTGTTCTCATTCTGCTGTCAATGTCCGGGGATAGATTGTTCTCATTCTGCTGTCAATGTCCGGGGATAGATTGTTCTCATTCTGCTGTCAATGTCCGGGGATAGATTGTTCTCATTCTGCTGTCAATGTCCGGGGATAGATTGTTCTCATTCTGCTGTCAATGTCCGGGGATAGATTGTTCTCATTCTGCTGTCAATGTCCGGGGATAGATTGTTCTCATTCTGCTGTCAATGTCCGGGGATAGATTGTTCTCATTCTGCTGTCAAATGTCCGGGGATAGATTGTTCTCATTCTGCTGTCAATGTCCGGGGATAGATTGTTCTCATTCTGCTGTCAATGTCCGGGGGATTGTTCTCATTCTGCTGATCCGGGGATAGATTGTTCTCATTCTGCTGTCAATGTCCGGGGATAGATTGTTCTCATTCTGCTGTCAATGTCCGGGGATAGATTGTTCTCATTCTGCTGTCAATGTCCGGGGATAGATTGTTCTCATTCTGCTGTCAATGTCCGGGGATAGATTGTTCTCATTCTGCTGTCAATGTCGGGATAGATTGTTCTCATTCTGCTGTCAATGTCCGGGGATAGATTGTTCTCATTCTGCTGTCAATGTCGGGGATAGATTGTTCTCATTCTGCTGTCAATGTCCGGGGATAGATTGTTCTCATTCTGCTGTCAATGTCCGGGGATAGATTGTTCTCATTCTGCTGTCAATGTCCGGGGATAGATTGTTCTCATTCTGCTGTCAATGTCCGGGGATAGATTGTTCTCATTCTGCTGTCAATGTCCGGGATAGATTGTTCTCATTCTGCTGTCAATGTCCGGGGATAGATTGTTCTCATTCTGCTGTCAATGTCCGGGGATAGATTGTTCTCATTCTGCTGTCAATGTCCGGGGATAGATTGTTCTCATTCTGCTGTCAATGTCCGGGGATAGATTGTTCTCATTCTGCTGTCAATGTCCGGGGATAGATTGATAGATTGTTCTCATTCTGCTGTCAATGTCCGGGGATAGATTGTTCTCATTCTGCTGTCAATGTCCGGGATAGATTGTTCTCATTCTGCTGTCAATGTCCGGGGATAGATTGTTCTCATTCTGCTGTCAATGTCAATGTCTGGGTCCGGGGATAGATTGTTCTCATTCTGCTGTCAATGTCCGGGATAGATTGTTCTCATTCTGCTGTCAATGTCCGGGGATAGATTGTTCTCATTCTGCTGTCAATGTCCGGGGATAGATTGTTCTCATTCTGCTGTCAATGTCCGGGGATAGATTGTTCTCATTCTGCTGTCAATGTCCGGGGATACCTTTTCTAGTTCTTATTTAGTACTGCTTGCCTCATCTCCACTATGTCCAAGTACATATTGCCTGGCCCAGGGATTGAACTTACAGTTACATCAACAAATTCATAAACCAACACTTTAATCCACTAGGCTATTGTCTCCAAGTAGAGAACTTAGAGCCTTAAACTTAATCTGCCTGATGATGAGTGCTGCTGCTACCTGTCATGCTTAACTGCACTCACTGAGGCTTCACCTTTTACTGCTGCTGCTGAAGCTGTGCTATCACATCTCTCTTGCACAGAGAATGGGCTCAAGACATTTGTATACAACAAGCCAACCTTCAGACAATAGCTCAACTTCAATTCCCATCATCCAAAAAAAGAAAGGAATTGTCTGATGCCTACAACACTGTGCAAAAATCGTAAGTGGTGACCCTGACACATACCAACAGAAAATGATCAGCATTGAATGTACCCTTCAGAATAACAATTACCCTGCAAATATAATCATCTGCAAGTTGAAACAGAAAGGTCAAAGTGAAGGACCAGAAAACTGCTACAATCTTCCTTATGTCAAGGGATTTTAAGAAAAGATTCAGAAGATGTGCAGTCCATACACCATAAGGTCAATCTTCAGAAGCATCTCTATCTTATGAAGAAACCTCTGCTGAGTCAAGCCCAAGACAGAGGAAAAACATGACAAAGAACTGTGTATACTTCATTCCTTGCAGTTGTGGCAAAAAAATATAAGGTGAAACATGAAACTTTAAGCAATGATAAAGAGTTTATTAATCTTTAGCACTCTACATTATTCATTAATATTACTTCAATTTCCACTGTATATGGCAAGCCCTTGAACCGCAGTAGCTTAGTTCTTGACTTTAGTCAGTCATTTCCTTGTCAATATAGCAGGACAAAACAACTGTGAAATTCAAACACTATTGTTTAGTAAATCATCTGAAGTGGTAGAACAAACGTTTTGCTCAGTAAACAAAGTTACAGTGTGTTTAAAGTTAAGCTGATACAAGTAGATTTTAAAAATGCCAAATTAAAGGTTAATTTTTTTTTTAAGGTTTTCATGACTATTCTATTTACCCAATTTTCATGTGTGTGAATATCTTTAGATACCAAATCTGAAAAATCATACTTCAGTTAAGCTTTTGTTTATAAATATCACTGCCTGATGGTTTATGATAAAAGCTTAATGTTACTGTATATGTTTCAGTAGACAAATTGAATGAAAGTTAAAAAGAAGAGTTTTGTATTTTTTACTCCTGGCTGCAGACATTTATAGTGTTTATTACAACCAATAAATATTATGCTTGAAGCTTCAGTTGTAGAAAAGTAATTATGAGTTATTAGAAAAAAAATGATATCAAGTTTATTATATATAAATATATTCCATATAAAAAAATTATATACAAGTATGAGTTATGGAATAGAGATATTGGTATAAAGATGCTGACCCAGAGACAAACAACACTGAAATCAAAAGAGCAATACTCACTTTAAAGGTCCCAGTTTCATTGTGACCATAATTGCAAGAGTTAAGAGGAATGTCTTCTTATTACTTAGAACTGGTATACATTTCTTTAGCTGTTCATTCTGGGCAAAAGAAAATGTTTAATATCATATCAAACAAATATTAGATGTATAAATGTGAATCATATTGAACTGAAAGTTTGTATGTGACAGATGTAAATAAATTAGTGAAAGCATTCTATATATGTTATAGTGGAACACACCTATTCTATAGTTAATAGGAGTAGTAGGAGTCGCTCAGTGGTTCAGTCAGTCAGTCGATGCCGGACGACCGTTAGTCGGATACTAAAGTATCAGCGACCACAACTAGATTTTCTCTGCGTTATACCTATTATATCAAGTTCCTAACGTTTTGTATGTCGAACTTATTTTAGAACCGACTTAGTACAAATACAAACCTCCACTGTGAAACCACTCCATAACAATATATATATATATATATATATATATATATATATATATATATATATATACAAAAAAAAAAAAAAAAAAGGGGGCAACATAACACCAATTTGAACAAATTCAATGAGCACATACCACTGCCAATGGCACTAAAATGTCAGCAATCAGGTTACAGATTATATGAAAAACTTTTTTGCTTGTAATGTGACATTAGTAGGTAGGGATACATCTTGTCACTGGACACACACACACACATATATATATATATATATATATATATATATATATATATATATATATATATATATATATATCATATTACTATAAACAACATTTTTAGTGGGTACACATATTTAAGTTGCTATCACTGTTTTTATTTTATTTTCTTAAGCATTGAAATTAATAACAACCAACCGAGATTGAGAAGTCCAGCTAAAGAAAATATGGAATTCAAACCTTGCTCTATCAATGCAGCCTCTGTAGCCAAATTGGTAAAGGCACCTTTCGGTCATGGAACAGTTTCCTTAATGGAAAAAGGGATACAGGTTCAATTCTCATCAGGGGCACTATATTTCTTTATTAGATTATTAAATCTCAATCAAGGCCAGTTGTTAGTAATTTCATTAAGAAAATAAACAGAGATAGCAACTCAAATATGTGTACTCACAAAAAAATGTTATTTTAATAAGAAATAATGTCAATGTAAATATACATTATGAAATGGACTAAGTCTGACAATTATTTAACATATTTTCTGTTTATATGTTATTTTTATAGACAATTATTTAAGTAAATGCCCTGTTTATAATAAACAGTATTAATCACATTTACTGGTCTGAATGTCCGAGAAATTTTGATTCCTGTTGGAGGACACATATTGTCTACAAAATTTCTGACATTCAGGCTGGTAAATGTAATTAAGCTCTCCAAGTTCTCCACTGCCTTAACCGGGTATTGAACTCACACTCTTTCGGTCTTGTCACTGGATCTAATTAACGCCTTTATCCACCGTGTCATGTGTCATTGAAGTCAATAGTGATTTTACTGAATAAATGTATTCTTTAGTATTTCAAGATGTTTTTGTGCAATTTTGGTAAATGTATCTGTTAAAACGAGATGTCAGTGTCATTTTCATAATTTAGATGACAATTTATCCATTGCACCCTGTAGACATACTCAACTTATTATAGAGATGATTTTTTTTTTTTTTTGCAGCCGGAAACAAATTTTGAAGTATTTTATAAACAAATTAAAAACTAATTACGAGGGCTAATTGATTCTGATAAATTGATCCAATGAGAGAAGTCTGTGGAGATTGATTCTAAATGTAACTTTCAGTTAACCAGATAGATTAAGTATAAACTGAGCACCCACCCAACCCCACACTTGTGCCCACTTGGATAAACTGATAAAAATGACAAGTCAGTACTTGCCAGATAGTTAGATTTAGATAAAACTAATCAGAGAAAACACTAAAATTCAAATATTTACCTAAAATACTAATTGGGTGCCTTTAATCTAATGTCAACTAGAGAGAATTTGGTTAGCTGATCTAAATCTATCAAGAGAATATTTTTTCTGATAGTGAAAGATTGGAGAACTGGACCACAAAATTTATAATTTATGCTTTCTTGTTAATTTACAGTTTTTTTTGTTTTGTTTTAAATAGTCTTAGGTGCCCAATAGAAAGAAGGGAAGTTTTTTTTTTTTTTTTTTTTTATCCTCTGATAAATTTTCTTAAATATTTTGTCGAAGTGAAAGTCTGTATTTCATTGTTCTTCTTTTTATTCTTTCCAGATTTACCACTTTCCATTCCCTGATAAACTTTTTAAAAAATTTCTTTATTTAAATTCTAAATTTTTGACATTTTAAATGATTTTCAAATCCCCTTTTATTAAGACCCTCTATTTATTCTATATTGAGAAAAATTCTAATCTCCCAACCTTTGTATTAGGCACCTAAAATTAGTAAAAAAAAGAAGAAAAATTCCTGGATTCACCCCAAAATTTAATTGTTCCTTAAATCCATGGTCCACACTTACACATTGAAAATACTGTGTAGACAAAGAGATAGACAAACATAAGGGAATATATACATAGAGGGAATATATAACGTCCGTTAAACTTTGTTGGAAAATGTAATTACTAGCAAAAGGAAATTTTATACTTTTTAATTGTTTGTTTTTTCATTTAAACATTTTACATTAATTGATCAAAATAGTATCTTTCTGCTGCTAGGGTAAATAATTTTTGTATATAGGTCAAAATATTAATATCAATTAATTAATTGAACAATGTCAAGGTTAATTATAGAGGTAACAGCTTTCATAAGTTACTACTGCCTGGGTATATTACAGAAGAAAGCATTGCTTAAATATTCTTTCCTGTCAATCAACATAGCATTTTGCCAAAATATCTGATTAGGACATAATTAAGAAAGTGAATTCATGCCTTTCTCAAAAGGCATGAGTACAGTGTCAATAGTAATTTGAACCAGTTTACCTACTTATTTTACTTACATGACTTGTATTCTCTTTTAGTGTATTCTTAGTGTCTGGCATACTAGAATAGTACTTTTCCTCAGTATAGCTGTACTAAAAAACACCAAACTATTTGCAGAGAATATAGTTAGGATTATTTACAGTTCCATACTCTTGGGAACAGGTAACAAGATATCTTGCAAGAAATTTGTCTGCTCTTGAGATTTCTTACACTGACTATGAATAATCAGATAGAGATAAAGGTAAATATGATGATTGTCCTGAAGCAGCTGATGACATGTCACCAATAAGACATCATGTAAAAATATCTTGTTCTCAAGAACAAGATATTAGGCTTGAGGGAAATAAAAATACTCTCCCTTAATATAGACTGAAAATTAATGACTAAAAATTCCGTTCATATCTATTAACAGACTAGCTTAAAAGTCGGCCTATTGGGTGGCATTTTAGCTAGCTCCTGCAGAGGGCTCTTGATTGGGCCTTTGGCTTGTTCAGGAGTTTGATAGGCCATAAGTCTTTGCATATTCTCAGTACTGGAAGCTCTACTGGCCGCCATTCGATATGGGTTTTCATTTACACGGGACTTTCTTTTCCTCCCTGCAGCAATTTTGATAGCAATCTGGTCTTCTGTTGGCAGAGATTTCTTTTTGTGTGGCATACTGCACTGTATGTGATAGGCAACAATAAACTACAGAAGAGAAAAAATTGATTGCTGCATTTAAGTATTATATTAATATTTAAGCTTACCTTTTAAAAGTTCAATGATAATTCTTCTGTACCCACTTAATTTAAAAACAATTTGATGTGCATAGGTCCATACTTTCCATACAAACAATTATTTTTATTTCATGAGTGATTTACTGGATTTCACAATTAATTTCAATTATTCCCAAACTTATTTTCAAAAAAAAAAAAAAAAAAATTCACAGTAATGAAAACTTGGGAATCCAAAATTTCTGCAATATGAAATATTGAAAGTTAGAAAGTTTTGTCCCTTTAATTGAAAAAGTGTTACACACTGACATTAGAATTTATTATACAAGAGAAAAACTTTTGAGTTGTGTCCCTTTAATTGGAAAAAGGACACATTGATACTTAGTCTCTTATTTTTAAAATGACTAATAGAATCAACTAGTTGCTTCTTTTAATTGATACCATCAATTTGAAGACCAAAAAGTAGTTTTCTGACTTACCTCAGATTCTAAAAGGCAAATTTTATTTTTTAATTTCTGATTTTCCATTTGTAGAACATCATTTTGTTTGGTGTATTCATTCAATGTAGCTTCTAAATTTTGAAGATACTGTTAAAAAATATAAATGAAATTGAATGAATTCTTTGACTATGAACAAAAATGTTTGATAAACTGCACACAAGTAATTTTGACTAAGAACAGACAACTATGGATTCAAAAACTGGAAAATTAAAACAACCTATTCTTTTTTCATTTTTGTTTGTCAAATATAAATAGTAATTCTTGATAAGAAAAATCAATAACTAAAAATAAACACCTGAAAATCAAGTGACCCAAATACAAAAGGTATAGACTAGTTTAAAATTTATTTTGTAACTTCTCATCCCCAACTATATACTTTTTTAACAAGGTATATCTAAGTAATGGTTTATCATTTTACTTTATTAGTATTATGAAAAGTTTGTATAATAAACATTTGAAATAATTATTTCTTGAGCAAGAATTAACCATTATAACTGACTACTTAGATTATTATGCATTGTAATAGTTATATTAAAATAAAAACATCTAAAATGAATATTTTTAAGTCTTTCTAAAACAACTCACTTCTTTTTTCCTTTTCCTTGATAAACTGGCAGATTCCCTGTTTTTAATCATCCTCTGTTGCCGTTTGAGAGCTTTGTACTTGCAAAAAAAAAAAAAAAAAGTACAATTAGACATCATTTTAAGTATTTTCTTATGTTCATAAATTCATACTCTTTTCTTTTTGTTTGCCAGCAAAATATTTATTTAAAAAGTAAATTATGAAAGGTTTTGAAAATTTGTAACTCAATATACAAAAGCAACAAAGAACTTTAGAACTCCCAAAATACTTTAAACTCACAATTTGATACAAAGAAACATCAAAATTTATATCATCAAATTCAAGAGAAAAAAAGAAAACGTTGACATGTTTGTTTTTTCTTACAGTGAAAGAGCAATATCCTTTCAAGCAGCACACCATTAATAGTCTGCATTGGTATAGGACTGTAACTTACTGATTAAACTATTGTTTCATTATAATCAGCAGAAGATAAAATTTATTCCAAATTAGGAAAGATGAAAGAACCAACAGAAGCAAATGTCTTCAAATTGATATTCAATTATTAAAACTATTAAAATGTTCATTGAATTGTTTGGTTATAAACAAAAAAAGATTACATAAGGTAAACCTGAATGATGAATGTCTTTGGTTGAAGTGAACAATACTTATATCAATATAACTGGAGAATGAGAAAGTTACTTGTTAAACATAAGCACTAGATTCCATTTGAGTATTGCAGAGAAAAATCTCATTTTGATTAATTCAGTCATTTGATGTAGATATTTACAAACATTAACTTAGAGATTAAAGTTATATTTTATCTGCCTTGATGGTTATACTAAATAAAACGTCTTTCAGCCAAAATTTCTAGATTCTTCTGAGTATAACATTAATAAGAGACATAGAAAATCATTACTTGGATTGAAAAGAACAAATAAATCCTCTGAGAAATCATTTTTAATGAAAAGTGTTGTTCAGACAATTGATCTTTTGGCTATTACCACAATATTTATTACCAAAGCTGATCCATTCAAGGGCCTTCTTCAAGTATGTAACCATATTAAAATAAAACTCTTTTTCAGGTAATATCAATATTAAAACAAGAAAAATGATAAATATATTGTTTCTGATATTCTCATTAGATATTTTCAGAGTATGTCAAAGTATTAACAAAAAGTTCAAGAAATTTTAATCAGGATAAAAATTACTTGTCTTAATACTTAGTTTCTTTTGAAGTAGTTCCTTTGTAAGTCAGGATACTTGCTCACAAAAGGGTAACAGTATAAACCTGGACTACATTTAATTCATGAAAGTACTTCATATTCTCCAAATTGTTGAGCAGCACCTCCTAAGCAATCTTTGCTTATCCATTTCTCTCATGAGAAAAGAACATTACTAAGAAAGATGTGAATAATGACTGTGCTACTAAAAACAAATGTAATGCAAAAAAAAAAAAAAAAAAAAACCAAGATCTGTTCAGTTGACCCTCTTATATACGTTAAGCTTACTGTAACTAAATGGCATTTCCTGGACTTCTAATTCTTGCTCCAGATGTTATATCTGACAAGTTCTTGTGGAAGGCTGTAGAATGAATTAGCAAAAGCATTGTGGTAATAACAAAAAGAATGAAAACAAAAAGAATGAAATCAATAATCCAAACAACTCGGGAAATAAAAAAGTCCATACAATTTTGTGGATTAGTTCATATGTAAAAATTTAAGTTTAGTTTTTACTCACACTGTTGCCTAAATTTGAATTGGAACATCCAATGCCACTTGATCCATTCATATCAATAAATTCAGAGTTGATAACAGAGGAGTCATTAAAATGTGATGACGGTGATTCAGCAGAAGGGGAAATTACAGGATATTGTCCCAAGCAAATACCATTGGCAGTGTTAACTGATGGGGCTGGAGGAGTAACAGTAACCTCAGCTGCTAAAACAAAAATTAGGTTATTTTGTTAAATGATAAAAAGACAGCAATATTTAAATATTAAATCTGATATGATAGTAATCATTTACAATAAGTTATGATTTATCCACCTATCACGTGCTACAAAATTAAGAGACTACTTGTAAAACAATAATGAAGTGAGATGTGATTATACAAAAATAATCTGATATCCATAAATACATCATGTTTTCTAACAGTTATTCTGATATCTTTTTACAATTTGATATGATTCATTATCATTCCAAGAATTGTTCTAAGTACTGAAGTTTATTTTTGTTACCAAAACATTTTAGTCAATCAATTTGTTAGAATTTCTTTACTGCTTGATACTACTTTCTGGTTTGCATTATTGAGAAAAAAACCTCCATTCTTTCTATATGGATAGTACACTTAAAGAAAACTGCAGAATAAATTTGATAAAATATGCTAACAAAAAAAAATTCATTAGGTTTAATAACTATTAGAGTCATCCTAAATTTCAAACTTTAAAATATGAAGAACTAATTCAGACAAATGTTTTTAAGAATACAAAGAATTTTCTCTCTTGTAACATATATTGAAAAATATTAAGATTTATTATATATTATGGTGTTCAGAAAGTAATTATGCATATGCCAGTGTGCTATGAATTAGGAGTCAACCAATCAAGGCTGAATGGTAAGAAACTGCTGCATCTAGGAATTATTTTATCATCTCTTCTATTTGACAAGTGATAAGGCATTGCAGAGTTTAATTGGGAAAACTTGCAAAAAGGGAATTTCAATTTCTCATGAGCTTTCAATTGAGAAATGAATGTTTTACCATTACCAGCAGTCTTTTAACCAGGAATGCCAATCTTTTATTTTTGCCTCACATGATGAAAAAGGAGTTTTGTACGTCAATAGAAAATAAAAGACAATGGTTATCACAAAATGATCAACCAGTGCCAATAGCAAAATCAGGACTATCCAGAAGTCCTTGCTTTGTTCCTAGTGGAATATGAAAGATGCCATCCCTTATGAGCCAATGCAACATGGAAGGACCATCAATGCTGACGTTTACTGTGAGCAAGTTGATTGGGTGAAGGAAGCATTATGTTGAAAGTGTCCTGTTTTGATAAAGAAAAAAGGTGTTATTCTCCAGCATGACAATACAAGGGTACATTCTGCAAAACAAACTAAAAAAAGATTGTTATGATCGAAGATTGTTCCGCATCCTCCATACTCACTAGAGTTTTGCACCTACAGATTTTCACTTGTTTCAATCTCTAGAATATTCAGAAGCAAAGAAAACCTTAATGTATTTAAACTTAAAAAAAAAAAAAAAAAAAAATCTACCTTTCCATTGGGCTGCTGCAGCCACTGAAAATAAAGGTGATTAAATTTTTAATAAATTATATTTAAATAAATTTAAATTATATTTAAATAAATTTAACTTGCATTTGATTTTATAGACTTTCTGGTAAAATGTAATTACTTTTCAGAAACCCCAATATTAAATTGGAGCAAAAGTTCAGAGCATTTTTCAATAGTTGGTGTTTGAACAGGTGTTTTCTTTCCACACATGACTGAAATTTATATACATATTCTGAAAGGTGATATTTCAATGTGTTTTTCTTTACAATTTGTATATGGATTGTGAATTTCAAATTTTTCATTAAAAGTGAAAATGGAGAAAAATGAAATGATATCATTTGATACTATTTTGCTTTTGGAAAGGAAAAATGTACAAACAGAAAAAAAAAGTGTGCCATTTATGAACTTGGTACCATAGCTGAAACTGCTGTTTGTAAATTGTTTGCTAGATTCAGAAGTGGAAATTTTGATCTGGAAGACTGAGAACATTCTGACAGGCTTGCACATGATAAATTCAAAATGCTGATTAAAAATAAGAGACTGTAGTAAAACTGTAAGAGGCTAGTGACCTTATTAAAGAATTCATTCGCCTAACAAAGAATACAGAAAGTAAAAAGAAATATATTAAAGTGGAACAGTCCATCTAAGATGCAATAGGGAATTTAAATAGTTCATTCTCCCCTATATTTACATATATATTGTCATCCACAGACTATTTTGCTGTATCACAGCTCTTCAGTGTGACATACATATACATATGTGTGTGTGTTTTTGTTTTGTAGCCCATGTAATAGATAAGCATTCAGTACTCTCGAGTAAGCTGCCACCCTGGTCCAGGGGTAGGATGTTCTATTTCAGGTTAGGTCTCTCTAGACTTTGAAGGTGCAGGAGAAAGGGAAAAGCAACTAGTTTTGATCACAGCCTGTGGCATGGACACCAAACCACCAGGATATTCAGACATGAGATAGGGGTTCCATAGAACCTGAATCTAAATTCACTTCAGTTGATGGGTTTTGGAGACAATCTTCCTTGACAAGAGCTAAGTCGCAAACACAGACAATTGCTTCTTGTCTGTCAGCCAATCATACATAAGCAGACTGAAGATTAGCCTAAAATCTGCTTCATCAACCAGTGGGTTATGCTTACTATTACAGACATGGTGGCACAATAATACAGGGCTTGGGATGGTTAGCCAAGTGGGTAAGGAGTGTCTGCTGAGAGACTGGCATTGGTATTGGAATAGTTTCTCAGAGAGTGGCATTGGTGGCAGTGCACAGCAATGACCTCATTGATTGCAGTACCTGAGGTAATACCATTTCCCACTGTGAGGTCCAAAGATTTCTGGAAGCTAATGCCAGGGTAATAGTTTTCCATATTACTCAGTTACCTGTTCACATTGTTCATTTCCTTTCAGATTATAGCGGATTTTCCAGCTAGTTGCAATGCCAAGGTTAGCCAGGTATTCTTTCATTGCTCTGGATTGAAATGAGAGCCAATGGTCTGAATGGATGTAAGAAAGGCATCCCAAACACTGTGAAAATCTGGTTCAGACATTTCATAATTAAGCCAGTGATTAAATCCAGACAGGCAAAAGTGAATGGGAAGCAGGAATATTCATCCACAATAGTTAGAAGATAACATTTCTAAAAGCAGGAGAGAAGTGGCCCTTTGAAGTCTATGCTAAGTTGCTCTATAGGTAAAGAGCTTTAATGGGGGTGGTAGAACCTGGAGAGTAAAATTTAGTCTTCAAGTGACGACAGCAAATTTCTTATTTTGATGAAATGGAGGAACTTTATTGCAGCAGGTTGACAAAGGTGAACTCCTGCAATTTCTTATTACCAATAGCAGCTCCCCAGTGAGCACAAGAGAGTACATCAGCAGGAATGTTGTTTTTGCCAGGTCGGTATGCAATATCATAATCATAACACTCCATTTCCATTCTCCATTGTTGGATTTTGTCATTCTTTATAAAGTCCTTTTGAATTAAACTTATAGTTTACAGCTTGCTGGTCAGTAAGGATAGTAAAATGCCTCCCAGTCAAGAAGTGAGACCGTTTTTGCACCGCTTCTATGATGATATTCAGTCACCCCCCCACGAGGGTGTCATGTGGCACAAGGCCTTTTTAACGTGGGAATTCCGCTTCTATGATAGTGCGAACTTCTTTCTCGATAACAGAGTGCTTACGTTCAGTACGAGAGAGGCATCAGATTCGATGATTAAGGGAAGGTCTTCATCAATAGAATGTAGTAGGTTCTTTTCAATCTCCTCCTTAAGGTCATTGAATGCTTTCTAAGAATTAGAATTCAGAGAGAACGAAATAGTTGTTATTAAGGGTTAATCTGGTTTGAGAATTTTGGTACCCATTGGGAATAAGAAAATAGTCTGATTAGTCTATGTAACGTTACTTTGAGGGATCAAAACACTCTTACTGGGACAAACATTCTGGGCCAAGTCTGCTGTACGTTGAAATTTATAAAGTCTTTTAAATACAATTTTTCAGGAAAAAGTTTCTCAAGTAGCTGTTATTGCTCTTTCCAGTACTGATAGGTTTTTGTTTTGTTTTATGGCATATCAACCTCAATTGGTCATTTAATGCTGACAACTTTTTTTTCCCACCCCTCGGTAATATTTTTTTTCCTTAAAAACGTATAGCTGGAAAAATGTATAGCTGGTAATATTATTTTTTCAAAATGTACAGCGGGCAACATTATTTTTTCAAAAACGTATTATCAGAGGCCTTGCTGTGGGACGTTTATCGTCTTACCCAGGACACAAATGTAGTTTAGTCATACCCAGGACACAGTACTGATTGGAGTTTTCTTCCTAACCTTTTGTTTGAGGTAGTATGGAATGTTAGCATCTTGCTTATATCATTATTCTCTTTTTGAGTTACATGTGCTATCCATTTTAATTGTTGCTGCTGTTGAAAGTCCTCAAGTGAGGTAGTTTCCATTATTTGGTACAGTTGTTTGTGATTCTGTAGCACCAGTCCACAAGGTTCAAAGGAGGATGGTTCTCACCGAGACCTACTGGCATCACTTGCTTGAAGTCATTTTTAACTATCAATCCAAGAATGTGGTTGTATAAAGCCGACAGTTTAGATATTTTTGACAAGTTTGGTGCCAGGCATAGCATCTCTATTAAAGTTTCAACCTGGCGAGGCTATTTAAGAACATGACCAGAGATTTTAGGTTAATGTTTTGATTTTGAAGCAGTTTGCAGTGTTAGGCAAAACTACTATCACAGCCTATTCCACGTTCAATTTCTTTATCTCCAAGACTCAATTTGTTACAAATAATCCATAGTATCTTTGAAATTCATTTAAAAAAAGAAAAAAACGCTACAAAATTTTGTTATGACTCTCAATGTAAACAAAAAGAATTAAATTATGTTTGTACTTACTTGGTTTAGTCAGATTATTTGATCCTTGTCGCAATGTCAATTTGGGTTGGATTTTTATCTTAGAGTTCACAATGCTCTTTATATTTGTTGAGGTGACAATAGCTGGAGATGAAATAGGAGTGATACAAGATGCCAGGTTTGCAGGGATTACTGTGGAATTGTGATTCTGAACCAAGTGAATTACTGGAGCACTAGTTACTATGCTGGAATTAGTAGGAGGATATAGTGGTGTACTGAGAGAAGGAACATGATCTCCTAATGAGAGAACAAAATCTTTTGGTTCTGATTTCATGTCAGAATCTGCTGGGCTTTGAATAGTAACCTATAATAAAAAAAAAAGAATATAAATTTATCTATTCAGTGTATATAAAAATGTTAAGTTTTTAGTTACATCTGCAGAAAATGCAATAATTGTGATAATAAATATTTAGAACATTGATCTTAATTTAGACAGCAACTTTATTTTATGATACAGGTCAACCAGGCACCATTATAAGCTTCTAATCCTGAAAATGTGACTGCTGAAAGCATTCAGTCTTACAGTTATTTTCATGTGGAACCAAGAAATCAAACAAGATTATGACAGAAGTTTAAAATACATCTTGTGTGTCACCTTTAACCTTATTTTGTGTACAGCATGATTTTTTTGTCTTCTTCCCTTTGTACTTGCATTGTTTCTTAAAGTTTCAATGAATAGCTACATTTCAAATTTTGGGCAGGAGTTCATTCATTTCTTATTGGCACCCAATTAATACATTCTTTCATGTCATTTAAATAGATTTTTTTATAGAAAATGTTGGAAACATTTTATTTATCATTGGAAGAATGAGCAATTATTTATTATCTATATTAAAAAGTCTAACTGTTAATAGAAAAACTAAATTAATAGAAAGGATATTGCAATTCACAAAATATATTTGAAGAAATTGTAACACTAGCAATAAAAAATTAAAATGTCTGCAGTTAATATTGAGATAAATATAAGAATAATATTCATAATTCCAATATTTATCCTAATAAATATAATAATAAAAGAGCATTATAATTTTTTTATCAAGTTTTATATATAAAATTAAAGATTAGTTAATATTGAGACATTGCAAGACAAATCATCTTTGTTACAAAAGGCAATTACAGATTAGCAAAAAACTATTATTCAAATGAAAATTGAATATGATAAACTTTATATTTTGTTAAATAATGTAATGAGTGTTTTATTAATTCATGACAATATTGTTCCTCTGCAAATATGAAGCAAGCAAGATTAAGTGAAAAAACAATGGCTTGTGATATCCAGTACAAACTGCTGATTAGAAATCTTCAAAAGAAAAATGAACACAGAAATGAAGATGATCAAAACATTTAAATTTTGCATGTTCAAAATAAAATTTAAGGTTGTTAATATTCAGATGGGCTTCACATTTAACATCAATTGTTTTTACAAAAATAGCTAAGAGTTATACTCACAGATCTATTACACTCAATTCCGGAATCTGAGCCAGAAGATACTGGTGACAAGGGTTCCTGTTTAATAATGTATTCAGCACTGGAAGCATCAGAACATAAGGATTCTGAATTTTGGATTAGGCTCTGGTGAGTAATTCCTAATAAGAAAAATAAAATGATCAGATGTATGCAATATATATATATATATATATATATATATATATATATAGTGGGTAATTCAGTTCGCCCGTCATTTGCGATGACTGAAATGGATTAAAGTGCTTGCTTTCATCCAGTCCTCCAACTGAGACGTCACTAGTGACCTCTTAGTCTCATACACCGTCACACCAACAATGCGCTCTTTCTCGCCTTTTACTCCCAAACTTGCTATTTATGTCCGTGTTGGGGGCAACTAAAATTTCATGTGAGACTTACTTCTCGTTTGGCCAAGACTTCTGGTTTTATAAATTCAAGCTGGTTTGAATTCTTAGTCTTTTTTATTTTTTATTTTTTCCCCCTGCACGTCTTTCAACAGGACCTGACACGCCAAGCAAATTCGCTTTGAGGGAGGTAAGTCTTCTCGTTCCTCACACTCCCTCCTGATCTCATTATCACATAGATGACAGGGTTGGGGAGAACGCCTTCGACGAACACTCCTTCATAGAGGTGGAGGAGATGCTTCCGGTGGCAGTACTGCCACGTCTACATTCTACGGGTCCTTGGCATTTTCAGTGTCATCACGACCTTCCTCGTCCGAAACTGTACTCTCTGATACAGAGGGCAGACCATCTGACTGCATTGTGCAAAACATTGTTGTCTCCAAATCACTATCAATGTATCTTCGCTGTGACACTCTTCTGAGTGTCATACATATTAGCAGGCTTCACCCACTTGCTTATCACTTCGCAAATTAAGATATATTCACTACTTGAATTCTTTGAAACAAAAATTTTAAATGAACATTTCATTCATAAATTGGCTTGTTATAGTTAAGGAAAATTTTACAAATAGATGTTAACTTGTTGAAGGTCAAGTAAAATGCAAATTTCAAGCACTTTTCGGCACTATATAAGACGATATTCCTGAACAGAATTATATGAAAATCAAAACAATCCTTGAATAAAAGAACAGTAATGAAGGACAGTTAATTATTGAAATAAACTTTTTTTAAAAATCAATGTGCAAATTAGTTAAACCAGAAGAGTGATATTGTCTAGAAGTAGATAATATATAAAACAGATATTGAGCTACAGAGTGTGTAAATTGCTCTTGAGTAGTTTGTAACACGTTTATTTATCATCTCTCAGTTGTATTTCTGTCTTTGGGCAGAGTGTGCTCAGGGGTGGCTTTGTCAAAGGACTGAGTTGCAACTGAGGAAAATTATATTGAGAGGTGTCCAGCCGTGCATTCTCATTGCATCAGAGAGAGAGAGATCAGTGTGTGACCTCATGGGGACGATGAGTACATACAAATTACTATAAATTAGTTTGTAACATGTTTATTTATTATATCCCAGTTGCTTCTCTGATTCATACTCACTTGTTGAAGGAACAGTAAGTTTCCATACTGAAGACAGCATACCAACATTATGACCATCTACAAAAAACAAATGAAAGAATACAAAAAGAAAAGTAAATTCAGTTTTTACTTTTTCTATTAACATGCAAACTATTTCTGAATGCAACAATTGCAATGTACCAATTTGACAAGATTAAAAAAAAAAACAAACAATGCTATGAATTCCATTTTTCCTATCTTTCCTCTTTAAAATGAAAATTTTTTTGACATCTTAAAAATGAATATATTATACAACCATAAACTGTAGCTTTATTTTTCAATTAAGAAAAAAGTTATGCTGCTTTTTGTAAATAAAGTTAGTGTTTTCTTGCTGAATCACCAAACATTTTTATATTTTATAATTTTTCATATGAAAGCATGCAATTCTGAATTTTGGTCCTTTGTAGTTCATGTTATGTACTTAACTATTAAGGTGTTATTCTGAAACAAATTTAAATTGTGTTTCAAGCATTTTTAGCTGGGGTGCTGTTCAAATAATTATTATGGCAGCTCAATTCCAAAACAAAATCAACAAATCACAAGTGCAAATTTGAAGATCCAGGGGCAGAAAGAAATGTCAAAATCATGAATTGCAGGTCCAATGACAAAAATCCAACACACAGTGCAACAGTATCTCCCAAGCTAATGGACATAGATAGAAAAATATACTATCCCTAATTCATGAATGACAACTGCTTTTATAGACTGAACAATTTTTCATTGGTCAACGGTTGTAGAGGACAAACAATATTAACATGTCCAAGATACATTTATGGCAACAGCTGTGATTGACTTATTTCTATTTTGATTTCTTTGGCATATCGTACAGAACACACGTCCCTCATTGTTAGAGGACTTGCTGTTGACATCACTTGTTGATGTGTTTGAATTGACAGAGAGCTTCAGATCCCTCACATGGTGTAGCATCCCATCAACAAAATTTGTGTGCGGGCTTCTAATCCCTGTGACACGTCCCACTTGATATTGAGTTGTACATTGATTTTGAGGGAGTTTTAGCAACACACAGTAATACTGTGCCAATATGCGGCTTCCATCACTGAGCATTGTTTCCTCATGTCAATACACTTTACACTTCAGTGGCAATGTTCTACTATCCTGTTATGGGATATGGATTCCCCACCTGTATAAAAACTCCTTGAATGGTTTACTATGGAAAGCAGTGTCATTGTTGGTGAGAAGTTCAGCAGGAGTCCCCCATTCAAAAATAGGGCCTTTAAATGGTTGATGATAGTGGCTGAATCTTATCAATGCAGTTGTCACCAGATTGTGAATCAAGTGGATCCACAGTCAATCAGCATCAGGTAATATTTACCATCATGATGAATGATGTCCATCCCAACCCAGGTTCACACATTGCTAACATCTAACTTTCCTTTTGGTCATCATACTGGTGATGGGTCAATGGATGGATACACCCTACTTTCTATGACTACAGCCATAGCTGCTGTTTTTGGTCACATCTGGATCAATCTGCTTGGTGAAGTACAGGGTCCTTTAAAATGTCAGGATGCCCACTTTCACAGTATATTGACCATATCTTGTTCAAAACACATCTGCACACTGATGCTGCACAGAAAAGTTTCACCACTTCCATCTCCTTCCTCACTGTGTCAAACCATCTCTGCAGTACCCTTGTCAGCTTGTCTGCTCAGTTCTGGTTGGATTTCACCAGCTTTTATATCCACCAATGTCATTCACTGACCAGTTTTTCCAAGATGCTGTTCCTCCTCTAAATGAGCATCTCACTTGAGACCTTTGTGTGTATTCTGGCCTTTTCAGTGAGTGTGTCAGAAATCCATCTATGAACACATGCAGAGTCCATGCAGCTTTTTTGCCTTCCATTGAAAGCCTACGTTAACACCCCTAAATATGGTGTCCAACACGGCTGCATTTCTATACTAAACATCTTTTCAGGACACAACCAGTATGCATCCTCCACTACATCCCCATTTAATTCAAGGGATCCTCCAGTTGCAAGGGAGCTTGCACTGACCCATACTTCAAACTCATGTCTGTTGACATACCACTTGCCTCGCACAGGGTCATCGTAATGACATTCATAATCATGTTTTTGAGGTAGAGAGGGTTGCCTCTGTTACTTCATCCCAGCTGGATGTAAATTCAGTTGCTGTGTGTTTGATGAAAGTGGTCACAATATGGAGCCAGCCACAAACAGGAAAATATCCTCATTTTCCATATTGGGAAAATATATTTTTTTTTTTGCCAAGTCAAAATTTCAGGTTCTTTTGGTACTTCACTCCCATGCTTCCAGTACAAGGTGTTCTGCTCCCCCACAAATTTTCAAGCCATGCACTCAGGTATTATCCTCCAATCATTCTGGGTCATTGTATGTCAATTCAAAATCAGCGAGATGTTGTCTTACGTGTGTTGCAGATGTCACTTCTCCATTGACATAGAGGTCATCAACATAGGTTGAAGTGGCCTGGAGAATGGACTCATCTTTTGCTAGTACAGTATCCACAATGGCTTTCATGATAACCAGCACCACATTGAGCTCAAATCCCATTCTCATTAGTATCTCCACCCCTTATAAATGATTATTTGAAATGGCCACAATGATCAATGCACATGTATCTGTAGGTACGCCTTGTGAAGATCAAGCACGGAAATATTAGATTCTTTTCTCTCAATGTTTCAGCGCAAACATCTGCATGAGCCATGTATGCGTCAACATGCTTGATTAGCTTGTGGTAATCTAACACTAGGTGGACATTTCCTTTATTCTTTCGAACCACCAACATCAATGATATAAGGATACTCAGCAGACTGAGTTCTTTTTTGGGTTAAGTTATCAGCCACCCGTTGTCTATCCATGCCTGTAGTTCACACTAATATTCACTCCTTGCCTGCTTAGATACAGGGTACTCAGATATCCAGTTTTTTTTGTTTTTTTTTTAAAGATATTCTGGTGGGTGTCCATCTGACCAATTCCATGAGGCTGTCCAGGTGCTGGTATATTGGTTGAATTGCGCAGTAAAATCGAGCTGATTTAGTCATGGCTGCACAAATATGGGGATTAACAAAACTGACTTCACTCATTTTTGTAATGTGAACACTGCCCAAACTCTCAATGACATCCATCCTGAGGAGCAGGTTGAATCCTAGAAATTTGCTCTCCACAACCAGAACATCTATATTGATAGGGTCCCAACTGTCTTCCATACTTCTGACCCCTCTACTTTCCGTAACTCATCATCATGTCCACCTATTGTTTTTTCCATTGACAACAACTGAATATGTTCATAAGTGAACACAAACAACCTGTATCCATGAGGGTGGTAAGTTTCATCCCATCAGTGCTCACCTTGACTACAGGGAAAGTCTCTTTCATGACTTGCGGGGGAAGAGAGACTGGCACTGACATGGTCAGGTAAGAAAGGCATCACAACTTGTAGCGCTGCATTTACATCTTGGAAGGGGACAAGGTTGGTGTTGACGCATCACCCCTGACCACTTTTGTGGACAATCTTTTGACAGGTTCCCTGGTTTCTGGCACCTATAATATGCCTGAGTTGCTTACCCCTTCTGGAGGCAGTCCTTTGCCAGGTGGTTTGGGTTATTATATTTGTAGCAATTAACTCTCACAGAAAGGCTCAATTCCAAAACAAAATAAACAAATTGCAAGTCCTGACTCAAAGATCCAGAGGTAGAAACAAATGTTGAAATCATGAATCGCAGATCTAATGTCAAAAATCCCAATACATGTAAATGGTCAGAAATTCAATGCACAATCCACTCCCAAGAAAATAAACTACCCCAATTCATGAACGTCAACTGTTTTTTTTATTGACTGAACAATTTGTTCATTGGTCAATGATTGGAGAGGACACACAATATATTAGCATATCCAAAATGCATTTATGGCAACACCTGCGATTGACTTGTTTCCGTTTTGGTTATTTTGTTTTTGGCATATCGTACAGAACACATGTGCCCTTTTTCTCAGTAAGTGGCTTTCTCTTTCACCAAAGGTGGCTACTGACCTGATTTGTGTGTGTACACATGTGTGAGGAGGTGCTGAAAATTTTTTTTGCTTGACCAAAACATCCCCCCCACCCCAACTCTAAAAAGTTTGGTCATTTAATCAGATTTTGTGAAGTGGATCAGAATGGAACTTCGTTAGTGCCTAACATACTTAAACCCAACCACTCCCCAAAACCTGACTAACTCACTAAATGTGTTTTGAAAGAGCTTAGAACTTTTCAGTGTCCACTCAAATATAAGTGAAAGACAGTTGTTACACTTTAATCAAAAAATTAAAAAATATATAAAAAGGTAAAAAGAAACATTTTTTGCTCTATAAATATTCAATCTGTAAAATTAACAAATCTTTCTACATTCTATATGATGTAAAAAAAAGTGTAAATATCAGGTAAAAGAATAAATCCATGTCAACCACTGCAATGATTTTTTAATTGTATGTCTCCAAAGTATTTAAAAATTAATAGTTAAAGTAAAGATAAAATTTTGCAAAGATCTACTCACCATGAACCCCACTATCTGAACTGTCGCTCAGGTCATGCCAAGATGGTTCTTCATTCAGAGTCGTCTTTTCATATGAATTTCCATTAATAATAAGCGGCACCTGTACAGAATACAAATAAGTAAATTTAGCTATTTCTGTAGACACACAATACATTGAATTCACAAAGTACTATTAAATATTGGTGCAGGAAATATATACATATAAAATATATATATAGATCTCATGGTATAACAAGCTTTTAAAATTGATGAATGAATGAAATAAAATAATACCTTTATAAAATAATGGTACCCATTCAATCATGTTATTTAACATTTCAATTTGAATTTACTCTAAATATAGCAATTAAATAACTACTTTTGTCGGGTGTTAATTCAAGGGGAAGAACCAATATTGTATTTAGGTTAAAATAAAGCTATCTTGAGTTGCTTCCCTTTACAATATGTCGGTATATGGTATTTATCTGCTTGTTCACTCGAACGAAGACGGCGTTTAAAGTGGGAATACTACGCGTAGATTAGAGTAGGGACGAAATTTAGTCAAAACCCTCTGGGGCAAATGATGGCTTGTAAATTTTAACTCCTCCAAAACAAAACTTTTAGTTATCTTAGAGAACTATTTTTACTCTCCATCAACATGACTAATGTCAACCCACAGGAGATCCATTCATTGCACCTTCTCGGACTCACTTTTTCCACTGATATGAAGTGGAACCATTATATTGAATCAATTGCTAGGTCTGCTGCTAGGAAAGTTGGTTCATTGTGTCATGCTAAACAATTTGTCTGCCTAGAATCCATCTTATACTACTCCTGATATATATCTTGGAATCTTTGATATATAAAAATAAAATCCAAAGAATTGGCAGTGATATCAGTCGTGACCTGGTATCTCTGCTACAGTTGCTTTCTCATCACTGTAACATGGCTCCCCTGTACCTTTCCTATAAATATTTTCATGGCAATTGTTATGAGGAGGTTTCCTCCTTGATACATAAATTTCATCAATTTTTAATCATAGTACTAGATTGGCAGCTAGGTCTCATTTTACTGTTGAAATTGTTAGATGTAACCATAAATTCTACTCTAGTTTCCTCTCTTGTACTTCTTGTCTGTCAAATTCTTCTGGCTTCATGCTGTGTCAAAGTACAATCTTCAAAAACTTAAATGCAACATCAATTGCCATTTTTTTAATTTTTTTTAGTACCGTTCTTTCATTGTCCTTGCTAATGTTTTTTTTATTTTCTTTCCCTCTGAGTAACTCCTTGCATGTTAGTGGATCTATTGCCTTGTTATGGTGAAATGATTAAAAATTTTACAATTAGGACTCCTGAAGCACCAGAGATTAACTATAGCTCCCTAACTTTTAATAAAATGGGATGCATCTTGAGATGACCCTTTGAAGTTGAGCAGATTATACTTATTTAACCTGATCGGATCAGATAAAAGAAGGATATATAATCAACTTACCATAGAGCAATGGTTAAAAAGTCACTAAGTACAGTGAGTATTAAGGAGATACTCATACTTAAAACTTTGCACCAAATTAACTTTATGGCAGCACAATTTTAGTAAACTTTGTATTCAAAGCAATATGTGAAATATCAGCATAATAATAACAATAAAAAAGTCTCATCTGAAAGAGAATAAATTAAGTGTATGTCTCCATTGTGATATTTAATTTTTCTTATATAATTCAAAACATAATAAAACCAGTGGTATCTGTTATAGGTAGATGAAAAAAAAGACTTGAAAGAAACATGTTACTGTCAACAAAATAAGAAATTAATGATTTTTTTTTTTTTTTAATGTACTTCTAGAAACTATTTCTTACAAATATTTACTTTGTATGATTAAAATAAATATCATAATGCACATTTTAAAGGAATCTAAAATATCATCACTGGCGATTCTCATTGTCAAGAAGGATTTCAGGATTTATTCTTCGATAGTTTCAAGTCAAATTTTTGACAGGTATGTCCTTTACACACAGTGCTTGAAAATTATCCAGTGATGTTTGGATTGTTTCATTTTTCTTGTTTCATGTTTACATTTAATCCACACATACTCTCAAATTTCTTTTTGTTTTCTTCTACTACCAATTGACATGGATGACCAGAATGTGTGGTTGATATAAAAAGATAGCAGATTGGAATGACAAATCCAAGAGCAAAGTTTGAATTCCAGTTGAGTACATTACATTCATTTATGTGTAAACACCTTTGTGAAAAGTATGAATCCATCTCTTCTTCCCAGTTATAGGTTAAATAGTAGTAAAAAAATCATTGTTACTATCAAGAAATTGTTAATGCAGTATTCACTCACAAAAAAAGTATTATTCTCATAAACCTCCCCCCACCAAAAAAAAAAAAAAAAAAAAATCAATAATGGATGGCCAGAAAAGATGGCATCATGAAGTCATGCGAGCGTGACATGATTGTGATAGCCATCATATGCAGTTTTTTCATAAAGACTGGTGAATGTTAATTGGAGAGTAACACTCACTTGATCCTAGTATTTTTAAAATATGCAGTCAGCCAGATTTTTCACAAAAATAACCAACTTCAGAATAGTAGCAATGTAGTTAAATATGACTTGACTAAAAACTTTAGACATTCTCCATTTTACCACAAAAAACATTTTGACTTATCAATTTGCTTAAAAAAAAAAAAAAAAAAAAAAAAAAAAAAAAATGTAGAACTGTTATGTACCTATAATTGTTTTCAATTCAAGGACATTTGAATTTTTAAAATTTAAGTATTCATGCATAAAGAACATTGAATATTTAATAAACAAATTTAAATAGTCCCCCAGAATCATTTTTAAACCTGAAACTTCCAAATCTGAGATGAAAGAATGACTTAATCACAATTTTAAAAGAAAAAATTCTGATGTTTGGTCATATTTTGAGAAGTGGTTCAGTCCAAGAACTTTTCAGAACCTCTTTGCATATCACAAATTTGGCTATCACTTTTCTACCTTTCTCATAAAATGGAAATTATTTTTAACACATTAACAATTAAATGTTATTGTCAACTATTAAGCATGATTTCTTTATACATCTTAAAAATCTGATTTGGTGTTTGATGGCATTGAAATTAGTCAAGTCTCTGATGGACTGGAAGATGAAATAGAAAGAAATATAAAAGCAGTAAATGCCAAGTGATAATGCCAAAAACAACAGCCATTTTTCCATCCTTATCTTATGTTTAACCTGCACACATTTATGGCTACTTCACTTTGTTTTATGTTTAAACAAGGAGGGTATCTTAAAAAGAAAAAAAAAAGGTAGTTTTTTTGTTCCCTAGTCCTCATGTTTGAATTGTTTTCAACAAGTACCTAGATATTGTATCACTCTCTTAATCCAGACCTGGAGATTTTACAAATAAGTAAAAATGCTATCAGATTTAATAATATATATTTTCACATTGAGTGCTTCTGAACAATGCTGTTATCCAGTTTGGTTTTCCTTTAAAAATCTTCATCATTCAAAACCAGGCTAGATATACAATTACTTTTAGCAACTGATTCAATGATTATTATGTGCGATATCAGAGTACTCTTCTTCTATGTCATAGTATTAATGTATTTTTATAGTTATAATTCTTTAACTGTCTTGGGTATTTAATACCAAACTCTTTTAGTACAATTATTAATAAAGTTACTGTATGGCATAGGGTCTACAAAACTTTCAAATGTTCTAATCATTAAATATAATTTATGACAACATGCGTCAATCTTGTCTTAGAGATGTGCCATAAAGAAGCCAGCATTGTGCTCAAATAATCTCTTAAGTCAACAACATTTTTCACTTAAAAAGAGAAAGTCATGTCATTCCCTGAAGAACCGCAAAGCATTATTTTTTGAAAACTATTTATTAAGGTGTCATCTTTAGAAAGATGTAAATTTTAGGTATAAATAAATACCAACATTTAAGGACATTGCGTTGCTTTTTTATCCTGTAAGCAACTAAATAGCGACTCAAATACATACTTTCTTGTCAAGATCATATAAATCTGAATGACCTTGATTTTTTCAGGGCAAAATTGACAGCCACTAAATATTTTTTTTTCTTTTTCTTTAATAATTTAAAATATTCCAGTCACCAAATGACTTCTTGCGCCCTCTTCTGATGGATCACATTGCATGGTAAAAATTGATCATTTATAACAGGTGCAGCACTCATTTTTCAGCAATCCACAACCCAGCATCAGGTTTAAAGTGGACAATATTCCAAGTAACCACTTAACATTCAAATGACCTGCAAGCAAGTTTACTAAGTAATTACAGATGTTGCTCTGTAGACACCTTAATTATGCTGCAAATATTTTAATTCTTCAAGGATTGAGAGTCTTAGCTTATTTGGTTTTTATTTTAATTAAGACAAATATGTTTATAATGTCTACATTTTTATAGTCATTTATCATTATTAATCTTTATGAATTACATGTATTTATTTACATGTATTTTTATTATGAAATGTTTTGTATCTGTCTATATTTCTCAGATGAGGTATTATGTACATTATTTATATTATTTGGACTATTGTCCTCATCTTTGTCGCCATATTTATCACTACGTTATGGCTGTTGTATGCTCCGGCCTTCTTCAGGTGGATGGAATGTCGAACTGAACCCTTTATTTCGCTCACTGGAGTAGACTGTTCTAGTTCCACGTGCCATGTTTTAAGGGATATCAGTTATTTACTGTTAATTTTCCTCTGAAATCCAGTGACAGGACCCAAAAAGTGTAAGTTCAATACCTGGCTAAGGCTGTGGAGAACTTTCAGAGGGAAATTAACAGGTGATAACTGATAACTGACATTCATTAAAATATGGTACATGGAACTAGAACAGTCTACCCTAGTGAGCAAAATAAAGGGTTCAGTTCGACATTCCAACCACCCGAAGAAGGCCAGAGCATACAACGGCCGAAATGTTGTAATATATATGGTGACAAAGATGAGGACAATAGTCCAAATAATGTAAAAAAGAAAAAAAATGTTTTGTAATCTTGGATTATTTTCAAAGTAACAAGGCCAAAATATGAATGCCAGTGAAAGTCAAACTTAAGCAGATTGTAATACTTTAGAATAACAGAAAACAAAACTTACAATAGGAGTCTCTGGATGAATTGGTTAATATATGTGTGTGTGTGTGTGTGTGTGTGTGTGTGTGTGTGTGTGTGTGTGCACTGAAAGTAATGCCTTCTAGTTATTTCCACAGAAAATATAACAAATATAGGGAGTACAATAACTCTTGGACAGAGTAAGTTTTTAATTACAAAACACTATATTTTCACTATTGACATTTTTGCTAGCAATGAACAAGAAGTGACATGACATGCTTGTAAAAATCTGCCCCAGTGAATTTAATCCACTCACCACCTTATACAGACAAAGACACACATATTGCTGTCACCACTGAATACTGTGACACATTACCCACCATCTAACTGTGCTCATATACACTGAGCTCTGTAAAAATATCAGGTTTACAGAGTCCAAACAAGCAAGAGTTGATGAATGTTGGCAAGTGAAATTTTTTCTGCATAGAGGAATTAAATGACACACCTCTTCTTCATATACACTTTCATGCCCCCTCCATCCAAAAATAAAGGTTACAAAATGATAAACTATTATCATATTGTCAACATCTACCTCTGATAATCACTGGTCAATGTATTAAAATAGTAGGTATTACTTTTGAAGCAACTATTGTATCTAATTTTTAGAATAGCATCATTATGAGCAAGGGTATTTTGTTTCAGTTTGAAGAGTTTTAAATTGTTTCATTAATCAAATTTCATTAATTTGAATTCTAAAATGAAATATTTTCAATATTGATTCTTTGGTTAATTTTTCATTGTTACTTTTTATCCCATTATCCCTTTCAACTGTTAAAGTAGTTTGAAGTCCAACTAATGAATTAACTACCAACAGGAGTTGAATTGGCACCCCCATATTCTGGGATTACAGATTTTGACCATTAATTTTCTGTGGCTGAAAGGAGAGAACATGACCAAAAATTGCATGTACTCAATTTTTTGAAGTTGTGGTAGAGGATATAAATATGAACATTATAGGGACTGCTGTAATTTTGCTTTCCATGCTTAGGGAATATCTCGTATCAATTAAAGCTTTTTAGTCCCATTTTCCTTTGTTTCACTTCTGGAACTTTTGAGTACAGTATCTTTCTTAATTAGAGACTCCCAGATAGTAGTCATCTCTCTATGCTACGTCTATTGGGAGTCTTATCTGAGCCTAAAGTGTGCTAATTCTTTCAGTAATCTTATCCTCCAGTGTTGTTCTGTCTATTAGGTCAACTTCACTCTACAGGAATTGATTGATGACCACCCCTCACTCCATATATATGAATCAATCGCATTTCATTTTAATGTCCATTCTTGAACTACAGTCTTTCAGTATCTGATGTCCTTACTGTTAGGGGAGCATCTGGTCTTACGCATGTTTTTCTTTCTATAACTGCATGGGATGGAACACATACAGATCTTAGTTATGTTTTCTTTCAAGAGAGATATTGCGAAATGACTGAACTACTTTTTAATACTGCCCTGACGTTCTATTGACTGCAGATTCTTAATCTTTTCAAATGTACCCCTTATGTATGGTAGACAAGTGAGACACAAGCTAATAGACTGGAGGATATTAACTGGTATGAAGTATCTTCTAAATAGAATGTAAATAATTTGTTGATTGAATAATTTAGTTGAAAATTCTGAGAAGAATAGACATCTGAAGACAGTGGCAGAAATATTGTGAGTATAACAACCAGGTGGGAATAGAAAAGTCAAGGAGAAAAAAAACAGAAAATTACCATTGTCTACCTCGCATCAAGAGCTTAATGGAAAAGATTCAGAAGATCTATGGTTTATACAACCTCAAGATAATATTCAGAAGCAGTTTCACTTTATAGAGAAAAGTAACATAGGAGAGAACATGACCAAAAATTGCATGTACTCAGCTTATTTCACCTTTATATCCTCTGCCACAACTGCAAGAAATTGTCACCTAAAAGTAAGGCTGGAGGAACTTAGAAAAGATGTAGTGAGGGTGAAATAATGAAATCAGGCATAGCTGATCATATATGGGAGAAGAAGGGTAGCTATCAGCTCCTGTGGAATGAAAATACTGGACAAGGAAAAGAACACTGGAGAGTTAGATATCTGAAAAAATCAGCACCTATGCTAGGCTATAAGGACCTACTTAGTAGGCCTAGCATAGAAATAAATACAATATGTGAGCCACTAAGAAAGAAAGACAAATGACAGTCTTCAGCAGCAGCAGTGGGTCAAAACATGACAGGCAGCAGCACTAATCAGCAGGCAGGTTAGGTTCAAGGCTTCAAGTTCACTACAGAGAATCGTCCTAGAGGATTAAAGCATTAGTTTATAAATTTGGTGACATTGTAATTGTTAGTTCAATCCCTGGGCCAAGTAGTATGTACTTGAACTCTGGAAACAGGCAAGAAATAACTGAGTAGTACTAAAAATAATAACTAGACAATATCATTAGACATGGGCAGTTGAATGAGAACAGTCTATTCCCATAGATTAAATAAAGTGTTCACTTCAAAATTCACTGTAGGTTACCCAGATCCATATACACCTGATGAAGACTGGAGATCTCAAAAGCTGAAATGTTGTGACAACAACAACAAAAATGATGACAATAATCAAAACACAAATGGTGCAAATAATGACAGCTCCTCAATCCCAGAAATTCAGACAGAAAATGCAACAACCAAAATAAATTAACTAGTCCAAATGAAAATATATTAACTTGCATGCATAACATTTTTTTCTCTTTTTTAAAGATTAAGCAGAATATTTTCCAGGTTTTGGAAATGACAGAGAAAATGTCTAGATACAAAAGAAGCTACAACTTTTCAATAATAATAGAGAATGTGAACACAATAAAAATAGCTTTAGTTATTTATACAAGCTTTGAGACTTAATTTGTGAGAAAATGCATTGTGAAACTATGAGGTTAAATATATCTAAGATTTAAGGATTTTTTCTTTTTGTTTTGTTTTTAAGTATGACTTAGCTATAAAAATATACAGTAAGAAATTATCTGGAAAACAGAGATGACAAAAATAAATGGATTTGTAAAATTGCAATTAACATATTAACATTTGTTTTACTCTTTCAAATATGAAATATCAAATTTGCTATCTTAAGATATCTGAACTGGCTGCATTTAAATAAGTATTTTGTATTTATTCTCAACATTTTATTTTATAGTCTAAATTGGCTCAGACATGTTTAATAGGATTTATATCAAGGGACTAGCTTGCTTATGATAAAGACTTGAGCATTTCCTGTTATATAGTATGGAACATCATGGAAAACAAAATGCTGTTCTGTTGAAACAGTTATTAGTAAATTATTGGGAAAAGTCTCTAGTAGAATCTATTTTTCTGAATTAGTATTCATGATGCATTCTCAATCAACCAGTGTTCAATAATATAGCCAGTCCGCCATCATCATTTGATCATAGACTGCAGGTGTTTCAAACAAAATGCTTGCTTAGGCAATCTTCAAACCTGTACTCAGAAAGTTGAGTAAATGAAAAATTATTTTAAAAAACAATGATAGGCATCTATTTATTATTTCAATTGATCACTGTTTTTGCTATTGAATATGAACTTTTTTTTCTGGCTACTTGGCTATAATAATTCCTTTGATCAGAAGGACATACTTCTATTTTTAAAATGATTTGGGTATATCTGCCACCAGGCAGTGGGGATTATATTTTTCATTTTCTGTTATCACAGGTTTTTCTGAAAGTCTGCAGTTGATACAAATAACACAGTATTTTTATGTCACTTTCATTGATGAATTGTGTGAACACAGTTTAAAGTGGAATTCTCAGTTTCTAAACTCATGCCAAATCATTCAATCTTCAATCAACCAATATACTCTTTTGCAACATCCCATAATTTCTGTGCTCTTTGAATAGAAAACAACATGAAATTATAGTGACAGTTATTTCTTGTTTTTATTGCAAATTTAATAATTGACAATTAGTAAATCTTTATTAAATATTACATTTCAGTAAAACAATTGTGTATTTACTTATGCCATGTTTCTATGGTCATGTAGATAATTATAAAGTTATGAATATATAGCTATTACTGGCTACTGACAAAGGATAAACTTGAAGAAAAGCAAAGGGTTATTTGATTAAAATAGATTTTGTTGATTACAGATTTATGAAAGATGGGATAGAGATAATAAAATAGCAGAACAAGAAAAACTGTCAGAATCAAAATTAATTTTTTTTATGTTGAATGGAAGGAGTTAAGCATTTAATCCTCATTGAGAAAGCATAAAAGAGTGCTCAACCCACAGTATGTTAATCGGTTACCTGTTGTACTTGTACCATTTTTCCATTATATTTGGTGATGGATTACATATACAAATTTCACTTGTAGCCTAGAGTAAGACTAAGTCCTGATAGGAGTTCAAGGCAAGGGGGCCTCCATGAGTCAACACATGTTTATTGCAATATTCAAATAATCAGGGTCTGTTCAGTGATGTTGGGAAATTACTAATTTGGTTTTTGGAGGTATTAAATGTGACAAGTTAGTTCCCCAACCCCACTGCGTTGTTCCTGATTCAAAGCATAATTTGCAAAAAAGTTGCATTAAGAAGGACCACAGAAACATTTCTGCTGTGAGTAATTTCTTAAATCCTTTTGAAGACCTTGAACCTAAGATATCCAAGGGATCGACTTTCTTTTTCTTCTAAAAGGATAAAAATGCTGTTAAAACATTTCAGGAATTGTATATACAGGATCCAAAAATATTGGAAATCCATACTGAGAAATTTGATTAATAATAATTGTGAATCTTCTGTTGTATCAAGTAACTTGAATGGAGAGAAACTTGAAGTGGTCAAATTCATTTTAGTTTCTTTTGACAGAGTGATTCATTTAGCAACTGTTCAAAAGTAGAAGGTAATGATAATCATGACATATCACATGCCATTTTCTATGGCTTTGATTGGTGGATTAATGAATAAAACTGACAAAAGTAAATTGATGCATAGACTAGAAAAGTACCAACATTGAGATAAAAAGCAAAATAGAAATACAGATCATGAACTTCAAATAGTAAATAAATATATTTCTAGATGTTCGACTATAAAAAAAAAAAAAAAAAAAAAAGATCAACTGGAATTCCAACATTTACTCCCTTGTAAAATCTGTTGCTACAGTGTTATAAAAAAAAAAATTCCAGAGGAAATACATACTTTTGCATATATGAGAGGGTGTGAAATAAAATACACGATAAATCAATGGCTTGTGATCTGAGTTATTAGTGAATTTTATTTTCAATTAGGTATCTATAAGAGTGATTGTACATCAGTTAATCTAATCGAAATAGTCACTACCGAGCAATGGAGGACAATATTTATGAGGAGGATGCTGTAGAGACCTCAACACGCTTCCCAAAATCTGATCAAATGACCAAACATCAAAATTTATTTTGTAATATTTTTCAAGACCCTCCTCATATTGTGCTAGTCTCACAATTCTTTGACAGAAAAATGTTCTTGTAGCAAAGTTGGTATAATGCAATGAAAATGTGTGCTTAAATATAAGAGAGATAAAAAGAATTTATGCTTATGTTAAAACAAGAAAGTAGCTTACTTCTGTTGATTCCAGTACTTTTCTGTCCAGAAATTCAGTTTTTTCATCTTCCTGGAGAAATGTTTCTGAAACAAAAATTAGATTCTATTATAAGCAAGACGGATCTAGATTTATTGATATTAGAAATGATAAAAAAAGAAGAAAAATTAAACACAAGCAACAGAAAATACAATCTATTACAAATGAAAACAATATCTTCAAAATTTAATCCAAGTATTTACACATTTGTAAAATATTTTTAACTAATTTCAGTTGAATTTAAAAATAAAATAGCACTCAATTATATTCAGTAAAAATATCTCAACCAAAATAGATTTATTTTTCTTCACTGTATAAAAGCATGGTAATATATTTTAGCATTTCATATTACATATAAAAGTTTTTTTCTGTGAGTATTTTTAACTCATTGCATCCATAATTCCCTAGTTTTAAAAAATAAACTAAGTTAGCTATTGTTAAATACAACTAATCTTTTTGCTACATGTAAGTGATCTGGGATTGCAAAGGAAATATTTGTTGCAGATTACTTCCACAATGCAGAGAATAAATCGCTAAGTTCAGACTTGAACATGGGGAATAGAAAGAAATGCCAAAAACTCAATTTGCAGGTACTATCTCAGTCAGAAAAATAACTCGCTCTCCAACAAATGCGGTAGTCAAAATACCCGAATTTCCTCCCCGATTCGAGACTGCCAACTGCTTTTATCAGCTGAGCATTTTTTCCATTCGTCAACAACTGGGAGAGGACACTCAATTTTTACATATCAAAATACTTTTATAGCAACTCCTGCGACGGACTTGTTTTTTTTAATTTAAATATTCCGTCTTCAGCATGTCATGCGGAATATGTGCCCTTTTTTTTGCTAAGTAATCTATTTTTCACCAGATTTTCTGTCATAGGATACATGCGACACACTGTCACTTGGTTTGACAAGGTAAGTCACCATTTTCTTCGCTATGCTACAACAGGTTGTTCAGTAGAAGATAACCGATTTAAATAAATCAGATAAGGAATCAAATATACTGGAAAAAAAAAATCAGCTATATATATATATATATATATATATATATATATATATATATATAACCACCAGAGAACATTTTTTGCTTGCCATCAGCATGATGCTAGACTCTAGGAGAGCAGTCCTCTGTGCCTTCTTGGCCTCACATTTTCCACTGATATGAAGTGGAGCAACTATATTGAATCAATTGCTTTGTCTACTGCAAGGAAAGTTGGGTCATGTATCATGCCATAAAAGTTCTCATCAGAATCCATCTTGCACATTTACAAATCTAGCATTCATCTGTGCATTGAATACTATTACCATATCTGGTCTGGTGCTAATGTTATACATCATAAGATTCTTGTCAAAATCCAAAAGGTGTCTATAATGTAATCAGCCAAGCATCTTGATTTCAGTCACTTTTTTATCAATGTGACATGGCTTCCATCTGTCTTTTCTACAAATATTTTCATGGCAGCTGCTCTAACAAGCATTTTTCTCCAGTAAATTGGCAACTGATTTACTGTTAAAATAAATGCAACTGTCACTTGTACTCCAGCAGTTTCTTTTCTCACACTTTCCACCTGTAGAGTTATCTTCTGTTTTCTTACTTCCCCAATAAATTAAAAATTTAAATGCATCATCATTTTGTGTCTTCTTGAATCCTTGCATACATGGGGTGTTATATATATATATATATATATATATATATATATATATATAATCCAAGTGTACAAAGCTGTCGTTTTGTCATTTCTTTTGTGGGGTTCTGAAACTTGGACATCTTATAGATGGCACATTAAACGATTAGATATCTTCCATAAAGGTTGTCTCCATGCAATCTGTGGTCTAACGTTTGATGATCGAGTGTCAAATGCCAACCATTTTGAGAAATGCAAGATTGGTACCATCGAGACCTTCATAATACAATCACAACTATTTTGGGCTGGACATGGGGCAAGGATGAGTGATGATCACATACCAAAAGTTCTTTTTTACAGTGAACTCTATAGTAGTCATAGAAATGTTGGTAGACCTTGGCTCAGCTATAAAGATAAACTGAAAAGCAACCTTTCTTGCATAAACATTCCGTTTAAGAACTTTGAAGAGGTAGCTATCAGGAGATCAGATTATCGTTCTAGCTGCCATGCAGGAATAATGCACCATCAAGCAGTAAGCATCAGTCGACTGTGTGAAACACAAAAAAAAAAAATAAGACAGCTAACAGTGTTCTTGCTGCACTTGGATACAATACATTCTCCTGTACTGTTTGTGGTCTTTTGTGTAATTCTCAAGCCAGTCTCAAAAGCCATGCCCGTCATCGGCATGCAGTTATCAGTTCATGCTCGTTGGAACCTCATACATCAAAATCGATGAGAGAGTCCATCATAGATAGATGGACATATTCTTACAATATGACAAGAGTCTTTAGAAACTGCTAGATTCTTTAAGTTTCACATTATTAACTAGATTAACAAAATTCCTAGAAATACTGTTCTAATTAAAAATTAGAATTACATAAGTTGCTACTTTGGCTTGTTATCTACAAGAAAAATATCTACACTGTACTAATTTTATTTTGGAATGATATCTACATAGTAAAACATAAAACACACACACACATAACAAAGAAAGCACAATTAAAAATATTAAAAATTTTTCTTTTATTTATATTTTATCAATATAGATCGGCTAAAATGTACACCATACAAATTTTAATTTGGAATGATATCTACATAGTAAAACATGGTGCTACGTTGGCTTGTTATATTGAAGGAAAAAAATAACAAGTCAAAGTAGCACCATTACATAATGCATGCACTGTTTACAAACACCTCTAAAATGAAACTGCTCTCTATTAATCATCTTAAAGAAGCTTTCTTGCCTTCCAACAACATGCTCTCCAAGAGAGCAACTCGCTGCACCTTGCTTGTCTCATGTTTTCTATTGACATGAAGTGAAATGATTGTATTTAATCAGGATTTCTGCAAGGAAAGTCAATTCACTATGCCATGCTAGACAACCCCTCCTCCCCATTAGAATCAGTCTTGCACTTTTATAAGTCTACCATTTGTCTGTGCATTGAATATTGCTGCCACATCTGTTCTGGTGCTTCTGTTTTATATCTAGAGATTCTTGACAAAATACCAAAATTGGTAGCGTTATCTGTTCTGATGTGGTATCCTGGCTTCCATTTCCCACCACAATGACATAGAATCTCTTTGCTTCTTCTATAAATATTTTCACACTAACTGTTCTGATGAGTTTTCCTCTTTGGTACCTCGACTTCACAAATTGCTAGTTGTAACCATAAGTTCTAGGTTAATAGTTTATTCGCTCTCACTTCTCCCTTGTGGTACTCTCTTCTGGCTTCTTACCAACTAAGATCTTCAAAATTTTAAATGCAATATCTATTGTCATCTTCTGTTTACTCTGTGTTTCCTTCACTTTCAGTAACTTTTTGCATCCAAGTGGCTTTTGCCTTGCTTGGGGTGAATGATAAGTAAAAAGAAATCGTATTATTGTAATGGCAAGAAAGTTATAAACGATGACATTAATATGAATTGTATTTTCCATGTTCTGAAACAAGTTTTAAAATTTGCCATCCACTGATTTTAGAAGCTGTATTTCTTCACATAAAAAGAGATTGCATTTCATCCAGAATAGAATTTCAAAGTCCATCTTTACTGGCATCCATTGATGCCAACTATTTTTTTTCAGAATACTCTACAAGTTTTAATTGAGATGAAAGCAAACAACCTGGTCAATTCAAATAAGTGTGCCTATGAGACATCTCATTAAGATAACCATTAGTTATTTTTTTGATGAATGTAATACAACATTAACATGGATAAAAGTAATCTTTCTGAAGGTATCTGGCTTCTTCTCAAACCATGGCCACAAAAAAAAAAAAAAAAAACAACATGTATGCCCAAGCTGTCAATCTTAACTTACATAGGCCATAGTCTCACCACTTTATATACAATCCCACTCCAAAACATACCACCATCTTAATCTATGAAGATGGTTTCCACCTGTAACCATTGCTACAACCATCTGTCCCATTGCCAATGTGTGTGGGCGGTGGGGGGATTTTCTTGTATTTTTGTTGTCTATTTGATTTTTAGACGTCATTTAAAAGGCAACATAGTTACATATGTTTTGCCACTTCATTTAGGAATTGGCAGCTTATATTTTCGCAACATTGTCTAATAATTTCATATCTTAAAGACCAATTTTTATAACTTCTTTATATGAAACACAGATACAAAATTTACAGTGTTGCTTTATCTTTCACAAGCTTTTAATTTATCAGACATTTCTCTTAATTCATCATGTCAGCTGCACAACCTATTTTAAAGATAAAAAGTTAAGTGACCAACATTTGTTTATATCTATGCTGAATCAACTGGCTTTTATCCTAACTGCACAGATGAATGTTGTTATTCAGTAAATAAAACCTTAGATTCAAGCAGTATTACTGATAAGTCATGAAGTGGTTAATAAATGTGAAATGCAGTGAAAACTACAAAAAATACAGCAATCTACCAATATGAAATATCAGTTCCTGAATAATTCAAATGTTGCATGAAATAATCATTTCTTTTTTTTTTTTGCATCAAATACCATTGCTGTACTTAGAGAATGTGATAATAAAACTCAGAGGTAGAATGAGGAAAACAATACAATGTAGACAATTAGGAGGTAAAAATACATCCATACAAATATTACGTTTAAACTACACAGATGTAAGCAACCAAAAAGCTTTAAAAGATCTGTCTGTGATTAGAAAAGGAAGAAAGACTGCAGTCTCTTAGAAAGGCAGCATGGCATTTTCTATCTCAGTTCTTTTTGTCCATTGTATGTATTGCTTTTGGGGCAAAATTTTTCTGTCACATTCTTGGTGTGAAAATATTGTCACCAGCATTACTTTTTTTTTTCTTTATTAATTTTTTTGATATAAATAAATTTAATTTCCCACTGCCCTGAGGTATAAATAACTTGCTCTTGCAAATTGGCTTTGTACTAAAAAGGGAAAAAAAAAAGGGGAGAAAAACAGCTTTTGTTTAAGATGAAAGTTGCTCAAAATGTAACACAATGGGTGAAAATACCATTTTGTTTAATGATAATAAAGCATAAAAACTTCCTTTAAATTCAGCCAGAAATATCAATTAAAAAGCTGTTACATTAGGAGACAAAAAACAAAAAAAAACATTAAAATCTGACTAAATAGTTCCTGATTTAAGTATTTGCTGTTGATGAAGCAGCAGCTGTGAGAAGATTTTTATTGGAGGAAAAGGAAAAAAAAAAACAAAAAAAAAGAAGACAGAGTTGGAGCTGGAAACATGTTAGACTTAATAGAAGAATAAACAAAATACCACTATCATTAGTAGTAGTTCTGTCAGTATTCATATTGAGAGAAGCACAGAAAACTGATGCAAGCAGAATGTTATAATGTGAAACATGGTAATAAATATCCCCAGAAGATTCACAAAAGGCTTTACATTAGAAGTATCTAAAATGAGTGCCAGTTGCACTATGGGAAGTAGTGTGAATTATGAATTATAGATATAGTAAAGGATAAAGTTAAAAGTGCTAAAGGTTTTTAATTACAATAAAATTAATTAATACCTGAAATTGTTTGGGTTTTAAATCATGACTTAACAGAGTACTAAATAGTAGGATTGGGTGAAACTAGGAGCACCCATACCTCACCCTCACTCCCTAACCTCTTACTTGCTCATCTCATCCCCAATACTGAGCTTACTCAGTCTGTCTTGAAGGCTGGATATGCATGTACTATGGCCAAAACTTCTCTCAGCAGACCATTTTCTTGGATGACAGCAAGAAAGTTCCTTCTGTAGTTTACAAGGTGGTAGAGGTGGAGCTACTAGAAAAATAACAATTGAAATAAATCAGCTGCCACATGCTAAGTCAGATCTTGACCAGAATGCAATAATGGAATTGTTATTTCTTAATACTATCTACTATTTTACCTGATATATTGGGCTCAAGAATTCAGCCAAACCTGAAAAAGAGGATAAAATCATCAAAATCATTTTTCTTGATCTGCTTGCAATGTCCATATTAAAATCAACTTGTAACTTAACACCTGAAAGAAACCTATTCTCCATAGAGGGACTCACCACAAGATAAGTCAGTCAGCATCAAAACAAAGATAGCATTGCCAGAACTTGTTGCTGTCTGACCAGGCATATATTTTTGGAAGAACTTTGGTGTTATCTTTAGCCAATGAGTGCACAAGGAGGTTATAATATTAGGTGATAAGGATGAGTACATGTAAAAGTCAAGTACTTGTGTAGAAAACTGAAGTAAGAGATAAGCCAAGTGCCCAAACCAGGTGATTAATGTCCTGTTAAGAAAGCCTTTCAGCAATTGAGAAGTTAAACAAAGTTTGACAATTAAGATAAAGTGGACATATGAACTTGGGTGTCTTGGCTATTATTTGATAAATAGATAGCTCAACATTCAAAAGTTTTGAAACAAACTTCATCCAATGCCAGCATAGAGAAAGAAGAAAAATAAATCAATGGGTGTTTTTAGTAAAGTGTATAGACAAGATGGAGAGATGATATGACAATGATCAATGTCTGCACAGATCAATAATCACAATGTTAGTGAGAAGATATACTGCCAGTTTGGTATAAAATATACTTCAATATAGCTCGCTCACTCTCTCACAGAGGTAGACAGATGTCAGCACCTTATACTTAAATTTGCATGTATATTATCATGAGTTAATGTGAGCTTCACTGGAAATATATGATTACATAAAATTATATACTTTCTGAAGCAGTGATGTCTCTGCTGGTTGGTTCATGTTGAGAGGATGAACAGAAGAATTCCAAATTACATTCTCTATATAGAACTGTTAAACAGAAGGTGAAAAACTAGTTGCCCACAACTTTAAGGTTGTTTAATATATTGTTTAATATAAACCCTGGTCCTTGGGAAATCAATGACCAACACTGCCTTCAATGGTAGTAGTCTATCTGCAGTAGGCTGTTGACATACGAGATCACCTTGGTTTGTCACAAAGAGACCAAAAGAACATAGAAGTACAAACATTGGGCAGGCACCACCATATCATTAACATAATTAGGACAGGTCTGTACATGCAACATTTGTAGCTGTGTCTGTTCATATAGGACGCTGCACAAGAGTGACTCTTGAGCATGGAAAATCAATAGGATTTCGAGATTACAATGCCAACAATCACATACATTTATATTCGAACATCCCCTATTTTCAACTTAGAGTGAGCATATTCCAACAATTTAATTAAGATATACAAAATTTGTTTTGAGTTGACTTCCCATAAGGCCACTGACAAACTCCAATCACAGGTTTAGTGAATATATCTGTTACATTTTGATCAGATGGAATAGAGACGAATTATTAGTTTATCTGTATGTTTTGATTTAAGGATGTTGATATTTTATGCAAATGTTTTAATCTCTGATACTGTAGAGGATTTTTCACAAGAACTAAAACTTTGTCATAATGTATAGCGAAACAGTTTAACAAATCAAAATTTGTCATTTCAATAATTGAATTAAAAACTGACTTCTTTTAGTTTCTCCACCTACATAAGAATTGTACAACAGTTTGATATCGTAGAAAAAAGGGGAAAATAGCAAAGAACTATTTGGTGACTGTTGAAAACCATAAGTCTTTTGAATTACTCCAGTCTGCATTATAGAAATCTTTTAAATTCTGTGATTTAACTCCATTTTTGAAATAATTTCAATCATCTGAACTTTACAAAGGATGAACATCTTTGTTTCACCTGGATTAGAATGAGCATTGGTAGACTTTGCCAACTCTTGTGACCAGTTTGTTACAATAGATCTAGTTGAGTATCTTTTATAAATGTAGATTAAATTTGTAACTATTTCTCTGTACAACTTGTTACTAACTGATTCAGTACATTCCTCATCTATCTTATTTATATCTATTTCTCAAGGAACGGCTAGGATTAATGATTTTTCCATATCAAATTTAGTTATTAACTTTTCTATGAAGAGCTGATGAAATGTTCTTGACCCAACCACACTTCCCAAAATTAGTATTCTGATGATTACTCCTTAAAATACTCATTTTGGAAAATGGGTTGAGCTGATAATTTTTCAGTGCTTGTATATATCCAGATTGGTTCATTACATTTTCATTTTAAACTTATGGCTCAAGTGCTTCTTCACATCAGAACAGAGCAAAGAATTACATTTTGTGGCACTGATACTCAAATAGCAATAATTATAATTTTATCTCTAACATATTTACTTTAGATATTAGAATAGGTGTGCAACTGGATAAAGTCTTAGAGCACAATACAGTATTCCAGCATAACAAAAAAAACTTAAATAATTTCTTTCATATCTAAAATTGTAAAAATTTCATTAAGATCTGATAAGTCTACCTGATAATGGGTTGTCACCTGACTATCAGTTTCTTGAAAAAAAAAAAAAAAAAAAAATGTACCTGGTGTATTTAGAGTGCACAGGCAATATTTGTTTATAAAATGGTCAACTTCAATAATCACTGAGCCCTGTGATCACAGCAGTAAAATCAAAACACATGCTTTCAATTCCCTGAAATTTTTTTTGATAGCTCTTGACTGAGAATGAATGTTTTGAATGTTTGTTGCTGCACATACAAGTTAGATGGCGCTTTCAAAAGGAAACTGTCTGGAATGTTCTATTCCCTTTCTAAAACAACTGTTGAATTGTTCCAGACTTCAATTCTGTTCTCATGAAGTATGACACTGCCTATTGGAAAATTTATTAATAAAATTCAATGAGGTTAATTTGCAACTGTAATTGAGGTTAACCATATCAAGAGTAAAATCAGTTATCTCTACATTTATTTAATTTAAAGTTATTAAAACATAAGTAAACAAACATGGCTGCCAGAGAGGAAAATATTTATTAAATGGTTATGTTTTTCTCCAGAAAATAAGTAACATATCTAATGCTGTTCTTCAGGCAGGTAGGATATCACCAGCTGTAGGGAAAAAATTCTCAGTACTATGACATTGCATGGACTGCTAAATACATTTTTGCTACCTTTACTATCACTGTGTATATAGGTTATTTTTCCATGATTCTAGTGGATTAGTGTTTATAGTAATATAAACATCTTGTAACTTCTTACTAAATTTGAAGATACAATGGTTTACCAATTTCATTTTTTGCAGTCAACACATCTCCAGAGATCTTCCATTACTGTTGTTTCTTTTACAGAATATTGTTCAGTATCATTCTTCAATAGAATATTGCTTTGTTTTTTTTGTTACCTGGGATAGGTCTTGTAGCATTGGCTGAAAACCTCTATCAATATGCTCACCATTTGTGCTAGGAAATTCAGTATTTAATTTGATTTTGAATTACAAAATTTTCACATTTTGGCACAACTGATGAATAGACTGTGTGTGTGTGTGTGTGTGTGTGTACGCACACTCAGAGTAAGGGTTTGAATCTTGAGTCAAATGCTGAATTTTGAAGAAGGAAAATTTTTATATGATTTTTAGTTCTTCCTCTGCCTATTCCTTCAATTATCTTATTAGATTTTAATATTTCATGAAGTGTTGTTTTATGTAGTATTGTATCATTCATGGAGATGATTAAAGAGATTATTGGGCTTTTTTTTCTGAACATAGAATGGGTGGTTACAGTTTTCATGAATGTGAGAAAAACTTACTATCTCTTTGTTAGATACATCAGTTTCTGAAAATATACAGATATACTTTACATTCTGTTTGATTTCTTTCTTCATGAAGGAAGCTGTTATTGCTGATTGTTCTAGATGTCTGGTGAGCATATGAACCGATTTTCCTTTAGTGTATATCTTGTATCAGTTTGCATTGGTACAGCTTACTTTCCAGCAAAATTGTTACTATACTTCTATGATGGAAGAATTAAACAATTCCCGTCACTATCCACTTAAAGAATACATTGTGACGTAAGATTTGATAGTATGGGCAAAACATTTTATGTTAACCTGTTAACTTACCATGCAAATATCACTGCGCCTCCCCTACCAAAAAAAGACTTCAACTATGTTAACAACCTTGTGACTTTCATAGAGTGAGAGTGTTTGTCAATATTTCACATAGTTTCATGGCAAACAACTGGACTATCATGGTGGTATAGCTTTGAATAGCTCTTCCTGTTTATTCATCCATAATGATACAGCTTGGGATATGTCATGCACCACATTCTCTTTTGTTTCATGATAGCGTTCTATAATTATTATTGTTTCTGATTTGAGTGTATCTCATATTTTGCCTCCTGGACATTAAGTAATTTGCAAGAAAACAGATTACCTATAACTGAATACAGGTAGATGTTAAGTGCAATGAATATGCTAATATTCCAAGTAATAAGTTGCATTCATTGTGGTATAGCTGCCAATTTTGTCTTAAAAACATCTTAAAAAAGCCACAGCTTTACAATTTCATATAAAATGAAAAGATGACAGTTGAAGTTACAAAGATTTTGTAGAAGAGATCAGAAATTTTTTTTTTTTTTTAAAGATATCAAGTTTGTATAATGTGCTTGATTGAAAGCACACTTATAAAAATATTCTCATTCCAAAAGTTATTCAAACTAATATTCTCATCTCTGAATTTCTGGGAAGTTATTTATAGTCAGACTAATATCCTCATCTTTGCTATTATTACAACCTTTCAGTCCTCTGGCGTCTGTTTGGAATTCTCTAAAGGTTACCCAGATCAACAATCTTTTATCTAATCTATAATCTATTGTTCTGTTGTCCATGTCTAGGAATATTGTGTTTTAGGATGTTTTTTTTTTCTTTTTAGTATTCAGTTATTGCTCACCCTATTTTCAATTAGTCTAAATCTGTACTACCTGGTCCCATGATTGAACTCCTAATTAATATTTAGGCTTCAGCAGTAGCATAAGGAAAAGAGAAGCTGTGGTGAAGGTGGTCATGTATAGCAGCAGCAGCAAGCAGGCTATAATATTAGGTCTTAGGCTCCAAGTTCTAGGTTCAGGATTGTCTCAATAGCCTAGTTGATTAAAGCATTGTTTCATAAATTTGGTAGCATAGTAATTGCAAGTTCAATCCCTAGGCAGGATAGTACATAATTAGATTCAGTGGAAACAGTATGAAAATGAATTTATCTGGTTTAATAACATGAAAATGTAAATTTAGTTTTAAAGGAATGGCAGTACTTGGTTTAATGATATCAGCTTCTAAGCCTCAAGCTGGAAGATGCTGAGAAGTCTTAGATCTATGCTCAGTAATTTTCAGCCTTTCTTTGCTTGGAGAGAGGTGATGCACTGAAACACTGCTTTACTAAATATGAGGTTTAAAAGTAGATCTTGACTGTTCTACAGTGTGGGGTAGTGATCAGATTTTTTTTTGTTTTTTGTCACCAAATAATCTTTTTTTTTTTTTTTTTTTTTTTTTAAACTTTGGCCTCAGTTCAGTGCCTTCCTCCACCATACCAGTTTCTTCATTGTTTATATCTAGGAATGGCTTTATCACTCAGTTTGATATTTTAAGAGGAAAAAAAATAAAAAATAAAAAACTTTAAATTTATCATTCACATTACTATATAGTTCATCCAGGTGTACAACAATACACTTGAAGACTGTCTTCTGATATGCTTTTCTTATCAGATTCAGAGAGGCTTTAGAAATTAGAAGAGTTCAGAATAGGCAAGTTGTTTATATAACACAATCCTGGCAAAACAAAAAGTGAAGATCCACAGACTGATTCCAAAAATTAAACTACCAAGATACTATCCAAATGTTGCATTATATAAATGTTAGCCCTACAACAATTAGACAATTAAAACATATGCTGCAGGCCCAATAAATTTGATATGTTTTGTAAATAAAGTTCTGAAGTAGAAAGACATTTGTAACCAAAGTTTTCATTAGACTCCAAATTTTAAATGCACCATCTTAAATATTGTAGTTCCTTCTAATCCTTTATTCTCCAGGAAGGTAGGAAGAGTGAAGTATTATTGTTGTTTACTTTTATCTTCAGTTTGAGTGGAGTTGTTCCATTTTTCTCTAGTTTTGGTCTATGCATAATTTAGCATTTAAGAGTTTGGTTACAAGTTGAATAAAGTTAATTGAAACCAGGAATTCTGCCTCATTTTGACAATCACAAATCTAGAACAGCTACGTTTTGAAAACCATTAATCAATTTTAAAAAAATAAAAAATATTCAATAAAAAAAAAAAAAGGTTTGAAAAGTCCCACGTAATAGAAAAAAAAAAAAAAACATTAAATTTAATTTTGTGAAGTAAAAAAAAAAAAAAAAAAAAAAATTGATATGAAAAGTGAAAAACCTAAATCATTCCTTAATGCTTCGACTTCCACATTAAGCCTTTATTCTTACAATTATATCTAAAACTCTTTACTGTTTCTGTAACTTGACTAAGTTATTATATAGTTTTTTTTATATCGTATGTACTGGAAAAGAAAAAGTGATAAAATGAAATAAGCTAAAAAATACTTGAGCTTAATTTTAAAAAGCTTTGTCTTATTACAGATACAAAGTGAAATAAGAAAAATAAAAAATAGAAATGAGAAAAGGGAAAAACAGAAAAAAATAAAAGAAAAAGGAGGAAAAAGTAAAAAAGAAAAGTTTATAGCCTAGACAAACTTTGTTTCATTTCCCAGTTACATCTTTTACTGTTTGCTGTGGTCTAAAACAAAACAATACTTGTATTCTTTTTTCAACAAGACAAATTCTGTTAATTGCTTAGTGAAGGAAGAAGTGTCCATCAATTGTAGAGGGAGGAATTACAAAGGAGCAAAAAAATCAACATGTGAGCACAAATCTTGAAAAAACAGAATGGGTCATATTTAATACAAATAAAGTGAGAATTTCTGGAAAAAAGTGACTATTCTTATAACAAATATGAAGCTATATATATATATATATATATATATATATATATAGCCCTGGATTTTGGATTAATTGAGAACAATCGATAAATGTATAATCTGAGACTGTGGCATTTGTGTTGGTTTGAATGTAAATTATGAATGAAAATAGTTTTAGGCACACCAACTATGCAATTCACTAAATGTTGAATATTCATTTGTGCTGCAATCACATTTGTAGTAAGAACCTCAGCACTTTCAATGATATAAGGAAAAACATTTGGATACTATGTCATTAATCAACTGGTGGAGCAATTACCATTTTGAATATGGATATAATTAATAAATTCCATTTTGATTGTGAGCAAACTTATACCATTTAATTGTTTTTTTTTTATCCTTTTTCATGGACTGTTCATTTCCTTCTGAATATAAAAAGTATAGAGTTTGAAATATTGGCAATAGTAAGCTAACAGCATTAAAGAATTTCACAAAGAACTTGTGTTTTGTTAGAATTGTAGACATAACTGTAAACGAAAATGTGTCTTTAAACAATAGGATGTGACTGATTTTACAAACTATTCAGTGTTTATTTAGAATGTGGATGTTTCAGTACAAAAATTAGATTTATAGCTTGGATCTCAAATTCTATCTAATAATTTTGCTTGACTAATTGAATGCAAAACTAAAAACTAATTAAAGCAGCTCTGATATACCATTCAGTCAAGAGAAAATTTGATTTTTTTTTTTTTTTTAAATGGTTTAACGCTTTCTTGGATAGATGAACTGGTGTTTATATATTTTGCCACCATTCTCAGAAAAGAGTGTAAGAGAAATAAGCTAAAAATATCAAAATGTAAGAAAAATTTAAAAAAAGTAAAATCACCAGCAGGATCAATATATACTATTTACATTATTTGGACTATTGTCCTTATCTTTGGCGTCATATTTATTATGTTTCAGCCGTTGTACACTCCAGCCTTCTTCAGGTGGTTGGAATGTCGACATTGCAACCACCTGAAGAAGGCCGAAGCATACAACGGCTGAAATGCTGTAATAAATATGACGACAAAGATGAGGACAATAGTCCGAATAATGTAAATAGTCTACATAATACTCCATCTCAGAAATATAGAGAGATACTGAAGGATCAATGTATATATTATATATATATACATCATAGTTTATTGCCGGAATTATTGTTATTTTATAATTAAAAGATGCAGAATCTTCATAGATTATTATTTGTGTGTATATTGATGTAATAAAAATATAAATCAGCTTCAAATATCCATTTTTATACTTCAAGCCGTTAGTTCTTGCTATATTTCACTTGTGACTATAGTTGACCATACAGTTGTATATCAGTAGAATGATATTTAATAGAATGGTGTCCATCTACTAGCACAAATTCATAAAAGAAATAAATTGATTTCAGATGAAGGTAAAAAGGCTATACATTTGATGTACAATCAGATGCTTTTAAATACCTACTGGATATAAATATCAAAACTAATATTGATTTTCATTAAAGGAAGGTCTACTTGTAACATCTGCAGAGGACAATGAACTGCCTTTTTCATCATTCAAACAAGTTTAAGCTTGTTTACACAAAGAGAAAAGTTTTTTTTTTTTTTTTTTTAATGGATTTATCAAATCACTTCAGGTATAAATTTTAAAAGTGACATGGGAACTAATGAATGTAGGCCAGTGGTTTCAATGTTTGAAAGTATACTTATTACATGCACCACTGTCTTCTAATCAATGATAAGGTTCAATTCACAAAATGAGAAGTGGATTAGTAACTGCAAGGCCTGAAGTTTTATTCTCAATACTTGATCAATGTATTCTATTCTTTCAAGCTGAAGGAAAATTCTGATTTGCAAATTCAAGCAAATTGCTTAATCACTAAAGCAGTTGGCCTTGAGCTTATAAAATCCAAGCTATTCAGATTTAATTTAATTATTGCTTAATCTGATCATAATGAATTGTACAAAAGGGGTGTTTTTCGTTTCTGTTGATCTCAGTACATTTGATAGAACATCTACAATAGCTTTTGTTTAGATGACAAAAAGATTTGTTTATAACATTACATGATCAAAATTTGGTCATACATTAAAATATAATTTCAGAAAAATTAGTCTACAAGTATTAGATATTTCTAAAATAGGACTAATTAGAATAGTTCTTTTATTATACTTGTCAACAACTGTTCAATGTTTTATGTAAAATTATCTTAATTTAAGATCAAGTTTATAGATTAGCACAATATTTGATGCTGTATTTCAGAAATCTGTAATCAATATAGCTTTAAAAAGCTTTCCTTTGGCACTGTATTAAATGGTAGAACCAGAAGAGAAGCAGAAAAACTATTAGACAATGTAGTTGAAAAAAGCAAGGAAGGACTAATGATATCAGATGGAAAGTATGATGATGAGCAAAAAGAAAAGCCCAAGATATGAGTTACATATTGGAGATGTTAAAATGAAACTAGTGCAGAAATCCAACTATCAGGAATAAATGAAAGAGTGTGGAATATGTGGGAAAGTTGAAGGCACATAGGAATAGAGAAAAATTTCCAAAAACCGCATTTGATATAAAGAGATCAAAAATGCAACATGAGAAATGAAGAAAAGAGTATTAGACTGCTATATGATGTTTGCTCTCCTATGTAGTCATGAAAGCTAGAAAACTGTCACAAATGAAGGGACTTGAGATAATGGAGATGTTCTACTGATAAATACTGAGTGTACTATGGACAAAACATGTGACAAATGAGGAAGTTCTAAGGAGAATAGAAACTAGAAAGAAATAGTTGCTAACAACCAGAGAGAGGTTGTTAGAACTTTTGGGATACATAATGAGGAAAGACTTCTTGGAGAATTTAATAGTGAACACATCAAAGACAAAGTAAGCTGAGTAAATCTAAAAGTAACATACATATTTAACAATTTTGTGCAAATGGATGGAGGAACAAGTACTAAAAAAGAAAAATAGAGATCATAAAGGAAAAAAGTATTGCTGAGTACAACAAAAGACAGGAAGCTATGAAGAGCCATAATCACCCACATCCTGAAAGGATACAAAACATGAGAGATTATTGCTGTCATCATTTATATGCTTTTATAATGACTGGTAATTTGATGCCAGTGTTAATTTTATTTTACTGTGAAGTTTATCATGATATACAAAAAATAACTGATCAAAATTTCTCAAAATGCTGCTTAATAATTTTGTGCATACAAGTAGCCTCTGCCATAGTGAGCATCTGCCACTTGAAGTGTAAGCAAAAGAGTGAATAATACTCTTTGTAAACCTGGTTTTAGTTTTACAAAGCCAGAACACAATATGTTTTATCCTATCAACAAAGAAGTGGAGAAGTCAATGCATAACCTAAATGACAAACAAAATCTTTTGATATGTTCTTTCCAAATACACATTGTTTATGCTCTATATCTAAAACCTATTTCTTTTTGATGTTTGAATTTTTTTTCTTCATTTCACTATTGCTTTATGTACAAGTTGGGTAGAAAGTAGCCTACAAAATGTGTGTGTGTGTGTGTGTGTGTGTGCGAGAGAGAGAGAGACTTCCTGAATATAACATAAATTAGCTAAGTGATCATTTTTTTTTATCTATTATATATAAAAATAGAAACAAACATTCCTTATTCAATTTTATTCTTTTAGCTAATACATTCTTTGTTTTTTCCTATGAATATAAATCTGGAAACCATAGATTCATACAGTCAGAACCAATCAAGTAGTTAGTCTGGAACAGTTAATAATGAAAGAATATTATTTTCTCAGCAGCAAAGACTGACCATATTATTTTTCATCTACACAAGAGTTTTTTGTTTTTGTTTTTCTCTGAGCAGATACCCAACATGACATTGTATTTTTGACTGGGTCATCTTACAATCATTCTTATCAATCATTCTGTAACAAAAGTAGGTTAGAAAAGAAAACTAATTCAGAATACATAGTTTTACAAGGTGAATCTTATATATACACTACAGGCAAAAAAAGTAGCCTGTATTTCTTTAAAAATCACTTTAAAATGAGATATTTTTGTAATTTTTTTTAATAGTTAAGTGCTTATTGTCAAAATAAAAGCAAATACACTGGAGTTATTGAAATTTTATCTTACTTTAAATACAAAAATCTGATTTGAACAGTGTTTTTAAATAAATGCAAGGTAGCCTCAAACTTTTTACCTGTAGTGTACATCAATGTTTCAAAACTGAAATTGCTAGCTGAGTTTGTCCTAGATGCAAACAAATGAAATGAAGAATATTTAATGTAGTGGCCAAGCCTGGTCATTAGAGATTAGGTACATAGGATCAATCAAACTGAAGCAGCATAAATTTATATAAAACAGCTGCTCTTGACAGGATATACATTTTGATTAATTCATCAATCATAGAATGATGAACTTTTGGCATCTAAAACATTTTTAATATAAAAGAGTTTTTGATTATACTATGAGAAATCTAGCACATTCTGTGAAGTGATGGAAATATAGAATATTATTTATAGATTTATTTATTAAACAAATGAACAATTATTTGTGAGACTCAAATCCATGTGATAGAGCTTTGGCTCAATCTCATCACTTATAAGAGAAATCCTTAACAATTGTTTGTTATATTAACTTCCTTTTTGAATATTTTCAAATAAATACATAGCCTAGACAGTAACATGGATCTTAAGTGTAAAGGTTATTACAAGAAGGACATGATGATCAAGCTTTGAATTTAAAGTTTTCGTTATTGCAATAAATTTGTGAATAGGCAATTAGAAAGAAGTCTCAAGCAAGCAGCTAATAATCCTACCAGGAAGGATTGGAAAATCTAGTGTTGAAGTTCTGGAATATTCAATGTAATATTTGAACTATCCTTTCTTAATCAGAGGCTCCCAGATCATATTCATCTCTATGCTAGAGGATGTTGTCAGTGATATGCTGTTTCAAATAGTAAGGCATATAATAATAATGCATAATGTCCAAACTAAATATTTTTTAACAATCTCTTACCAATTCACTTAATGGTACTGAATATTAATCAGAAATGTTCAAACAGTGAACTTACTGATACACCCATATATACACATACACACATTATATAGTACAGGTAAAAAATCTGTTGGTATATAATCCAAGTGGATCCTAACAATATAAAATATTAAAACTGATCCACAAAAAGAGTTCAATGTATTTATTATAACAGAGCATATAAATTACACAATAGAGAAATCTAAAATTACCTCATGGGTATAGTCTATTTCAACTGATGCTGAGCATGTCATGCTTATTCAACCCAGACAGATTGACTGTATTCGTGTCGGAACTAGGGATTTAAAATTTTTTTAATATATTCTTTCTTAATATAAACTATCTAAATATGATTTATTGTTAATCTTGTTATATATCTTATTTGTAAGCATATCTGGGTATTTTTTTTTAGTGGGAATCAATTTTTTTTATATAATTAATAATTAAAAATTTTGTTTTATAAAACTTTTTTCGGTCTTCCTTTAGTTTCATTTTAACACTTCATCTTTCTTATAACCCCAATTTGGACTCTTAAGGTTAATATCTGGGTTGAATTTGTGGAGATTCTTTTAAGATAGATAACTTCGCCCTCTGCTTATCACTACTTGGGCAGTCTGTCCTGCCAAGTCTTCGATATGAGTAGGCTCTGTATCAATATTTTAACTGTTGTCTTTGTTAAATTTTAAATCTCTAGTTCCGATACAAATACAGTCCATCTATCTAAGAGTGACGTACTCAGCATCAGTTGAAATAGACTATACCCATAAGGTAATTTTGGATTTCTCTGTTGTGTAATACATATGTATGTATGTATGTATGTATATGAACCTAATTCAGTGATTATCCAATGCAATATTCAGTAGAGGAAGGATAATGAACACAGTTTAACCTTTAGAATAAAAAAAAAAAAAAAAGAAGATAAGGACTGTGAAGTAATTGGTCATGGTGAAGTGTAATTGACATAAAGACGAAAATGGGGACAGACAATAGAAGGCTCAGTTTGTTGCCAAAGGTTACTCACAAAAACCCGGAATAGATTATAATGAAACTTTCTCACCTACAGAACATTTAGTATATGTAGGGACTTTAAAGCAATTAACTATTCAACACAATTCTGACTGCCAAATGGATATAAAAAATGCATACTTAAACGTACCAATTGATGGCAAAGTATATGACCAACAGCCAGCAGGGTATCTTATTACCAATAAAAACAATGACAAACTTGTATGGCAATTAAAAAGAGTCATTATTATATGGACTTAAACAAAGTGGCCAAAATTGGAATAACATTTAAAGTTTCTCCTGCTCCCTGCATTTACACACACACACACACACAAGAAAAAAAAAAAAAATACTGATTATGGTTGATGATATTTCCTAGCTGCAAATAGTAATTCTTTGTTAATGTAAAAACACGTTTAAATGAACAATTCAAAAGGAGTGATCTTAGCATTCTTTTTGTTTTCTCGGCATACAATTCACATTTTAAAAATAACTATACAGATGAATAAAACAAGATATATAGAAAAGACCCTAGCCAAATTTGGAATGCAAGAAGGTAGACCTTGATCAACATCTTGGAAAATGAGTATCAATATACTGAATGAAAGCAATGCCAAACCAGCAGATGAAAAATATTACTGAGAAATTGTTGGTAGCCTGATTATGATCCCAATGTATCCAGAGGTTATGCTATATTGTAACAAAATTATCACAGTATTCAGCAAAACCAACCATGGGTCACTTGATAACAGCCAAACAAATCCTACATTATTTATAAAGGCGCAAAAATATACTGTATAGCATTTAATAACTCTAGTAAGCCCTTAAGTTTAAGAGACTTTTGTGATGCTGATTGGGGAAATTCAAAAGCGTCACAGGGTAGAGTTTTCAATAATCATTAAACAGCTTTAGGATTTCTTGGAAAACAACCTACAGTAATATTGTCAACATGAGAAGCAGAATACATGGCATTAGTGGCCACAATACAAGAGGGAAAATTCCTTATTCAATTATTAAACACCATGATTAATTCAAATGAAAATGAGCAAGCCACAATCTGTTGAGACAATCAAGGCACTATAGTTCAAACTAAAAACACTATCTACCACCGATATACATAACATTAAGTACCACTTTATAAGGAATGAAGTTCTACGTGGCACAATAAAGTTGAACTATATTCTGCCAGACCAAGATGTTGATTTATTTACAAAACCTATCAGCAGAGTAAAATTAAATTTTTTTTTTTTTTTTTTTTTTTTAAAATGGAGCAAAATCCTGAGTTTTTTGCTTGCCACCCACCTTTTTGTAAATAAAATAAAATAAGAAAAAAAAAAAGATGACAATAAGGAGAAGGAAAGGAGTGCACTCATTCAGGTTATTGAGGTGAAGGTGTTGGTTTCAATCCTTAAAGAATGACAGCTAAAAGACATCTCATGAAGATTTCTTTCCAAATAGTTGGGAAGTAATGTTGATTTTTTTTTTTTTAACCAGAAGAAGAATTGCCACATACAGTAGTCATTTCAAAATTTTTAGTAAATTTTACACATCTTACTTTTTTTGACAGTTTTAGTTTCTGGAATAGATAGGCAGGACTCATAATATCCTTTGAAAATTGCCTTTTCACATTTAGTATCCAATTTCTTTATACCTTGAATGTAAGTAATAATATGAATATTTTTGGCACAATTTGTTATTTAGTTAGGGAAAACCAAAAATAAGTACCCTCTATACTGAATTAGCACCCTTATAGAAAGCAAATAGCAAAAGTTTTACAAATTATTAGAGCTGAAAATGCAGCATCTTCATTAAAAACATCGATAAGTAATAGCTTGCTAATAACCAGGGTCTGGAAAGGCCTTCCAGTTGAATTTAAACTGTTCACAACTTATTATTCAGAAAGACAAAATAGTAACATTCAGTGAATTTAAAGTAGTATTACAAAGCTTTGAAGAAACTGAAAGAATGATTGAAAAAGAATAACAGTAGAAATACTGTAATGGCTATTAAAATGTAAGTGCCAAAACAAAAGTCAAAGTAATAATGTCTCCACTTACCTGTGGTAAACTAGGCCATAAAAGCATTAACTACTGAAGTAATTGTAATTTTTTTCCCCTCTCAAAACTATATAATGCCAATTCACCCAGTAAAAATATTAGTTGCCATGCATGTCACAAACTTGGACATAAAAAGTAAGAGTGCAAAAGCAAGAAGGCCCATTTTGTAAAAAAAAAAAAAAAAAAAAAAAAAAAAGTTAAACATTTTTCAGAAAATGAAAATGCATTCCTATTTTCAATTGGACTAGGCATAATTTCCAACAGAAATGATTTACTTGTTGATTGTGGAGCCACAACTCCAGTTAATACTGACAAATCCAAATTTATTAGCTTTGACAATTATTTTAACCCAGAAAATCACCATATTGACGCAGCAGATGGCTCGAGAACAAATAATATTGCCTTAAAGAGGTAATGCTTAAGTTACTTTAACAGGCATACAAGGAAATATACAAAATTGTACTTTAAAGGATACCCTTTATATTCCTACACTTAAACAGAATACTTTCTCTGTACAAGCCGCTACGAGAAAAGGGACTTCTGTAAAACATAAACCATAATTATTCAGAATTTGTATACTTTAACAGCATAAAATTTGACAGAAAAAGAGATGGTTGCTGATACTAAATACTGCAGTAATTTCCCAAACCACTAAACACAGCTTAAAACAGTAGCATCAAATACTTGAACATTGTAATCTAAAAGACATTGTAGAAGGTACGAAAATTATTGAAAAATCAAATTTAAATTGGCAAATATGTACCCAAGGCAAAATTGGTACAATATAAAAATAAATTACCTGACAAATGGGCTCATAAAATATTAGAACTTGTCCATTGGGATCTAACTGGCTCAATTGAGCCTATAACTTTGAATGGTTTCAAATACACACTGTTTTGTCAATGATGAGTAAAACACTTAAGAAATGATAATGACACATAATTTACTTATGAAAATTTTGAAACTTTTCTAATCAATAATCATATTAAATACAGAAAAAAAAATCAACCCTATATTCTCTATACCAAAATGCCCCTTGGCAATCCCTATTTTAAATGGGAAGATGTCTACTAATGAAATCAAAACTATCAAAATTCTTATGATGTACACTATTATGACATTCACCTACATAAGAAATAGATGTTATAGTCAAAAAACTAGAAAAAATGTTCACTTAAAATTTGCAGTTTTTTTTATGTCATTGTCAGGGTTTCTCTCATAAGAGAGAGATTTCAGGCATTTAGAAATTGAATTAGCTCTGCAAATACATTTGCATTCTTTAATCTTCGTCAGAGATGATCATATAGTGCCAAGATAATTTTGTGTAATTTTTGGATTCTCATATATCCTAAAAATTTTACTTTCTATAATTCATATTTGGATTCATCATCATTGAAAAGGTTTATTTCTGGTCCCATAACCTATGAAGTAACTGTCACTTACATCTAACCATGGCCAAAGTTCTCAATAAACAATAAGAAAAAGAACAGGACAAAATAATACTAAGCAAACAATATATATGCAAGTCAAAAGTAGACAAAGCAAAAAAACTTCAAAGAATTGCATCCATGTGCAAAAGGGGTACAAGTCAAGTGATTATAGTGTTTTGACTTCAAGACAGCAAAGAACAAAAATATGTCTGATGAGACTGAGAACTGATCCATTTTTATTGGTTAAGAAAAAAATCCCAGCATGCATGTGAGATTTGTCTATACTAATAATTTTTGGGATTGAAACCAACATGGACACCAGTCCAAATTTTAGAGTAAGGACAATAATTCAACTAAGAATTTTGGATAGGTAAAATATTTATGACCATTTCTTTTGATCACACTAAATACAGTCAATTTTTCAGAATATTTCAGTCAACTTGCAAGTTTCTAAATAAAATTCTTTGAATTGATAAAGGAAAATCATTAAGATCAAATTTAGAATAGGTTCCAAACAATAAAATATATAATAAGGTTTAAACGGTAGATATTTTTATAACGTCAAAAATTAATATATTTTTAAATAATGACTGCTGAATGTACAAAAATAAATATAAAGATCTACATTACACACTACTTAATAAATTTTTTTTAAAATCAATAAAAAAAAAAATTTACATTAACAGACAAGTTTTATGACCATAATTGTTAATGATAGTTTAATAATTAGTAAAAGTGTCATAAAAAGAAAAACATCTCTAGTTTAGACTAAAAAAAAAAAAAAAAAAAAAAAAAATAATAGCAATAACAGATGGTGTTGGATTTATTTAGCAGTAGATTTTTTTTCTTAATCATAAACATTTAATCTATCAGCTGACCATATTTTACAAGCAATTGAAATTTAACATACAATCTTCTTACATTTTGAGTTAAGTTTGTTATCTAGAAGCTAACTTGAAAATGATAGAGACTTTCAAATACATATTGAAGGTCAAATTTTCATTTTGATAATTTTAGGCTTTCATAGGTACCTCCAAAGATTTGCTAAAAAAAAAAAAAAAAAAAAAAATGAGCATGCACGATGAAAATATGCCCCAAACTTCATAAAAATAGAGTTTTATCATCAAAATCTTTATAACAATTAAGAAAGCTCAAAGGATTTTTGATTCTTAAATTATATTTTTTAATTTCCTTTCACAAACTTAAAAATTTTGTTTTTAGCAAATCAATCAGAGAAATGGTATGGGTAATTTGGGCATCTTTTTGCAGTGAAAAACACATCAAATTAGAAATCCTACCAGGATTTATTATTGGTGGCCACAATCTTAACATTTGATATACAGGTGAAACAGTGTTTATAGCAATCCCAGAAAAGAAACTACAGTAACTCCTACAGAACGTAGGAAGAGAAAGCAAGAAGAAAGTACTAAACAGCAACTGTAAGCAGATAGAACGCATGATTATCAGCAAAAAACAGCCCAGACATGAATTACAAAAATTTTAATATCTAGGAAGTTTTTAACAGAAGATGGAAAATGAGACACTGAAATTGAAGATTGGGATAGTGAAAGATGCCTTCAAAAAAACTAAACAAGAAAATTTCATTCAAAACAAAGAAAAGAGCACTGAACTGTTATGTAAATCTGGTCCTCCTATATGGCAGTGAATGTTGGACAATCTCCACACAGATGAAAGAAGAGACTTGAAGCAAAAGAAATCTTTTTCTACAGAAAGATACTGAGAATACCACATGTGAGCAATGACAAAGTTTTAGAGAAAATGGAAGCAAAAAAGGACATTTATATGTAGTTACAGAAAGAGATAATTGAAATTTTTATAGTGCATACAGAAAGAGGGCTTGGAAAATTTGACACTCACGGGACATATTGAAGGTAAGAGGGATAGAGGAAAGTATGGCATATCTACCTAATGGGCATGTGTAAATGGTTGGCAGAATAGGGATTAGGAGATATAACAAAAAGACAAACTTTGCAAAAGACAGGAAATTGTGGAGAGCCATAATCACCCAGGTCCTGAAGGAGCACTGCACATAAAAAAGACCATCTACTGATTAAGTAGAATGCTTTGCCCACAAATTCTCTTTCAATTCTACTTTAGACTATTCAAAAGTACCTTTACCTGAGTTTCTACTTTAAATTAATGTTTCAAACTTCAAATGTTTCATATAATCCATGGTTTCTCTGTAACTGTAATTAAGAAATGCGCCCATGAACTACTCCCCTAATCTTCTAAAGGGGGTTACAACAGATACCTTGCTGCTTCTTGCTTTCCAGATTGTTGGAAATACTCTTCTGTAGTTCAAGATTTTAAGAACTCAAGTGAACTGTTTGATCCTTCAAACTATAGGCCTATTGGTCTTCTACCTTTGGTGAAATACTAGAGACTTTAATCAACTCTGCACTGGTTAAGCATCTCACCTTGCAGTCTTCTTTTGCTTCTCTATGTTAACTGCTAATCCTTAGACGGTTGTTGCTGAAAGAGTCTGTCAAGCTTTAGATAACAATGATGAAGGCATTTGACAAAGTTTGACATATTGGTCTTCACATGTTGAATGTTTACAATGTTTATGTCCATTTCTTTGACGGGATTCAATTTTTCTTATCAAACCACATACTGAGAGTAGTCTTCAACAGCCATTCTTCTAGATCCTTTTGCCTTAATGAGGGCATTCTCCATGGCTCTATTCTTGGACCCACTCTGTTCCTTATTTTCATCAATGACCTTCCTGATATCATCAGTTCCTGACTCAGCATCTATACCAATTACACAACATATGCTTTAATATTTATTTAACTAATTAGTACCATCTTAATATTAAGTGTGATAGGTTTGATAAAGTCAAATTGACAGCTGATCTGGAAAATGACCTAGAATTTGTTGTGAACTGGATCAAAACAGACTTCTAATTATAATGCCTCCAAAATAAAACTCCTCTATTAATCATTTTAAAAGAACCTTTCTTGGCTGCCATCCTCATGGCTGATGCAACTCACTGTGGCTTCTTGGTTTCAGGTTTTCAACTGACATGAATTGAAATGATTATAGTGTATCAATTGTTAAGTCTACTGTTAGTAATGTTGCTTCATAATGTCATGCGAGACAATTTTTCTTACCAAAATCTATCTTGCTGCCATATTTAACCAGGTGTTTTTGTTATATATCTAGAGATTTTTGACAAAATAAAAAGGGGAATTGGCAATGCTATCTGTCCTGACTTATCTTGGCTTCAGTCAGTTCCCCATCTTCCTAATATGGCTTCCTTTATCTTTTCCTAAAAATATTTTCATTGTAATTGTTCTCATGAGCTTTCCTTATTACTTATTACTTCATGAATTTAAATTTAACATGAAAACTCAAAATATTTTCTTTTTCTTTTCACAGTATGTAAAAGTTTTGCAATTTATCTTTAAAAGATATACCTCATGAACTTTACTAAATACCTTTTTGATCAAAAACCATTTTGTGATACAGTATTTAAATAAACAAGAAAAAATTATATCATTCTTTCTAATATAATCCTTTTTTTAAAATGTTGACCAGGCAATATACAGAAATTGCCACAATCTCATTATATTATGGTTGGTTGGTTGGTTGGTTGTTTTCAGCATATCAACACTTCTAAGGGTTATTTAATGGTGAAATCTAAATATTTCAAATGCGATTTTTTATTTTTGGAGATAAAGGTTTTAGTGACAAGTCTTACTAATTAACACTTATCTGGTAAGGAAGAGTTGGATTCATGCCTTTCCAAAGTGTATTTGTGTGTACGTTAATATAATGAACACAACTGGAATTGGAATGCAGCTGCCTGATTAACAATTCAGAGTCATTATACATTACACCACTTCCATATCCAAGCTTAGAGCACTTAGTATTCCTAAGCAGCCACCCATCTAGATACTGACCAGGCTCAACATTACTTAACTTCAGTGATTGTATGAGAACCAGTGTTTCAATGCGATGTGGTTGTAAGCTATTTGAATTAAAGTAAAGTGAAATAATTATAGAAACTCAATTATCCAGACTTGCCAAATAACAGAATTACCAAAACCCAACAGGATAAAATCAGGAATATTCTGCAGGCAAGAAGAGAGATTCTAATTTTGTTAAAATGTGGCAGCAATATGCTTATCAGGAAAGGAAATAAACATTTATGAGGATTCCTTTAAAAAAAAATAAAAAAAAAAAACAAAAAAAAAAACCTTGTGACATCCTGACAGCTCACTGTTGTCATGTTAGAATTAGAGGAATAGTCAGAGATCGCATCATTTGATTAATTGGTACTTTTTTTTTTTTTAATTTGGGTAATCTGATGCTTTTTTTGTAGAATTGTATTACAAGACAAAGCATTAGATAAAAAGAAAAATAACAGCTGCCATTTCTAGGACCTACAAACGCATTGTTCACAAGATTAAAAATGTATATCTATGACATTCACTTGTTGGACTATTATTGATATTACAGGTGATGAATTAAATCTTAAAACATCATTTTTTCATTCCTCCATCAAGTCAAGTATTTTTTGAAAAATTAGTCATACTTAGTTGTATATGTTGCTCTCAAAATCTGTGATAGCCTCTTGAAAGAAAAAAAAAATCTCCCAAATAATCTTTTCAGTTCTGAAATACCTCCAACATCATGATAGTAAGACATTAGTGGCATCTAGCTAGTGTCTTAGCATGACATGGATGTTATTTCTGATGCACCTTGTATTTTGAAGAAACAAGTTTTACCAAATTTGGCACCATATATCTTTAAAAACTTTGAATCTACAGTAGTCTTAACAAAATCTTTAGTCATTTTTAAAAAAATCTTTTCTTTTAGAAAATTTGATGAATTTATAGTAATCCAACAAAATTACATAAATCCCATTTTTCTAGTTTCGTGATCTTATACATTTTCAACCAGAACAATGATAAAAGCAACCTGACACTGTTGAGTGAACTTTATCCTAAAAGACATGATAATTATCTGCTCCACTTTATGATTTTTTTTTACATCCTTTTACCTCTTTTACTGAATATAGCAGTTGAAATAACTAAAACTAATATAGCCAAAATTTGGCATACTTGAGAGAGAGAGAGAGAGAGAGAGAACAAAAATCCCATTTTAAAATAATATACAGCTAATTATATTGATCATTACTGTAGCTTATGCCTGAAGCCCCTACTAAATGTATTTTATCAGCATGCCCATACAAATGGAATGTGGGTACAAGACAAAGTTTAAAGTAAAACCTCTATGCAGATATGCGACCAAGGACAAATACTGCTCAAGCCTCATTTACACTTGAGGAATCCAATGTGGAGATGTCTCAAGAACATTATATAAAATTTTGACTCCATTGGAAAGAAGTCTTACTACCAACTACTGACTAAAGAAAACATTTAACCCAAAAAAACAAAATAAAATGATTAAATGAGTAGATATCTAAGAATAATGACTGCATAATTCTCATGCTTGAATGACATGTTGATTAACTGCTCACTAGACAATATTTACTGCTCCAAAAAAGAGTCAATTATTTCAACAGGTGAGATACAAATTTGGTCTTTGTTGATTAACTTCCAGTTGTGACGTTATTTAATTTGTACTTTTAGTATGCAGTATTTGAACTTGAAATATTTTACTTTTCATCAAATTTATGGGAGATCAGGAAATCTGGGACTATAATAGTCCAGTGCTCTTCAGTGGTGGTAAATATCTAATTATATTCCTTCTCACCCTCTGCTTCCATTAGCTTACAAGGCCTTAGCTCAGAGATATGGATTTGATATTTAGTGGACCACCTCAAATTTGGTGAAAGGTCAAATCTACGGAGCCTCTAGCATACCAATCATCATGCTACAGCATATAGTGTTGACACTTACTAGATAGGTAGATTTGCAGAACTAAATCAACTTTAACATATATACATGTTTTCAGAGCAAGTATTAAAGAATAAACTCACTGGCAACGGCTTGTGAGACTAGTTCAGAAACCACAGCAGGCAGATGTTAATATGGTTTTTCATCAGTTATGGGTTATATGAACTAATTTCTCATGAGACAACTTAAGAACTTTATATGAAAATATTAGTTTGAAAGCTTTCAGTAAAATCTATCAATTCATTTGTCAAATATTCAGATTATATATATATATATATATATATATATATATATATATATATATATATATATATATATATTAGTTATGTCATCTTATGTCATCCATTTCATTATAAACATAAAAAATAAATAATGTCTTTAACAATTTTTTGATATTGTGTTTATAATGCTATTAAGTAAAATGTTTTTGAAATGGATTATGAGTATTTACTTGAAGCCTAAAAACATTTTCTCACACACACACACACACACACGTGTGTGTTTCAATATTTGAAAAGTGAATAACATTAAATGAAACCTGTACCTTGCAGATAATTTTGCACCTAACAGTAGAAATACACAAAAAAATAATGGGAGACTGATTTTCATGAAAATGAGTATATTTGAGGAAATTTACAATGCAACTTTACATAGGTCCAAAGTTTTGCTGAAAAGTAAGCATACATAATGAAAAAAAAAAAAATGTCCAAAATTTAAAACCAAAGTTTTATTACCAAAATCTTTGTTTTATTGTTAAGATCAAGCGCTATTAAGATCATAGTTTTTGATGAAAAGAAATTTTTTTTTAACCCCCCCTCCTTTTTTTTTTTAGGACCTTCAAAATTTTGGTTAAAAAAAAAAATCTTGTTTTCCTGGCATCAACATGGTATCCATAATTTTGTAAGGGGAAATTCAGCTTTTTTTTTTGCAGTGAAAAACATTAATTATTAAATTCTTCCAAAAAAGTAATTGTTGAATTTTAATGACACTCTCTGGGCTTATTCACAAATGAATGAAATTATTTTTGAAATGTTGAAAATCTTTGAAAAAGAAAAAACAAAAAAAAAACAAAAAAAAAATGCAACAACCACCACCTCTATTACTCTGACTTATTTAATTTTGTGAAATTTTGATAAACTCATTTTGATAGCACTTACTGTTTATACTAGTTTTGGGTGCAGTCAAACAGAGCTGCTAGTTACATAAAATCTGCGCTGAACAAAATAAAAGCAATAAAACTAAGATACTATTTAATTAGAAAAGTTTATAATTGCTTTTATGAACGAAATACATTATGGACACTATAGTCATAAAAAATTTCTTTGCAATGAACAAGGAATTTTTACAAAAATTGTTTTCATTTATTTTTAAAAATTTTAATTATGATAATTTACAAACTTAAATCTTAAAATATTGTATTAATTTGTAGCAGTCAAATGATATTGTTATTAAATAAAAACTGTATTTACTAATAAATGGAAAAGCTTATTACAATTCAGCAACTCCCAGTATTTTAAAAAGAATTTAGCATTTTTTTTGGGGTATAAATGTCTTGATCTTTGTAAATACGGACATCCACACACATTATCAGAAAATACGGCTAATAACTATATAGGATATTTAAAACTTTTTGGTAATTTTCTAACATTTCCTCAAGAAGCATCTTTGTAAATAAGCTAAAGTACCTAAAATAAGTAAAATATTAGAATACTTAAAATTATTTTAAATTTTTAAGATTACTAGATAGTTAAAAAAAAAAAATTATATAAAAAAGTGGTATTTACATTGTATTTGTTGTGTAATTTTATTACAATTATCTCCTCCTCTTATATAAAGTTCTCAAACATCCGGCTGTTGATAAGTCTCAACATTTCATAAAAAAAAAAAAAAAAAAATGCATTCCTATATTTTTTTAAAGTAAAAGTAAAATGTAGGTTTCATTTCAGATTAATTAAACTTTAAAATCAGCTCAGTTTCAATGTTTCAGAAAACAGATTTTATTTTTGAAAGATTCTTTTAATAAAGGGAATTACGCTGTGTTGAGAGATTTGTCAATATAGACAACTTTATAGATTCTACTGATAATCAGAAAACAAAAATCATTCCAATCAAATACAGCAAAGTATTTTGCTAATTGGAAATATTAAAAAATATTAAATTGAATCTATTTTGGAATTAAAACTAAAATAAAAAAAATTCAAGAGAATTTAAAAAGTTTTTTAAAATGTATTTTAAACTGTAATAACCTTAGTTTTTAATCTATTAATTCTATATATATATATATATATATATATATATATATATATATATATATATATATATGCATACACACACACACGTGTGTGTGTGTGTGTGTGTGTGGTGGAAGCATGTATCCTTTAAACATTCTTTCCAGCTATTGTTACATGCCTAAATCACTCAATTAAAAAAAATATATATATATATATCAGAGAAAAAAGGATTGCCAACAGATTAACCAGACATTTATCAAGTTAACAAGCTGTTTGCACAAGACAACTCTGGATAAAAAAAAAAAAAAAAAAATTATAACAGTCAAAGTCAACATATCTTTAAAAGTTATTTGGGTAGTCTAAAGATACAACCTTCCCATTCCCAATATGTTAAAATCAATAAAAGAAAAAAGGAAAGGTAAGCATTACTAATGTTACCTTCTATTATTGTTGAAAAAGCAATTAAAGATGAATCAACAAGTTTACAACTTAGATCATAAAATTTTGTCCTCTGAAGTACAAAATTGTCTCTTACTCTTATGCATTTTAGGAAACGAAATATTTAAGTATAATCAACAAAGACAATGATTGTGAGTAAAGAATTAAATTAACTGTGAAAAACATGTATAACAATAATCCATACTCAAATTAGATTTGAGGATTGTTTTAAGATTCAAATATTTTTTCAATATGTATGAATTTTTAGAAATATACACACACTTTAAAGGAAAATCTAAATAAACCCTGAAATATTAAGAATGCTACTAATTTTTATAAGCATTTACTAATTTACCAAAACAAGAAAATAATCGTGACTATTTTTAGTATTAAGAAATAAAAAATAAAAGTTGAAAAGCAAGTTTTTCTTCTTATAAGGAACACCATGAGATTATGTGTATAAAATTATGAGAGATACAACTTCAATTTGAGTTAGTATATATTTACAGCCGACTACAGTGAATTATTTTTGTATTAGAATATTTTACAAAAAGAGAAAAGTAAGGAAATTTGTATATCAGTAATGATTCAAGCATATTTTGTTTTAAGAGAGTTATGTAAATGAATATGTTATCATTTTCGTAATTATAACAAGCTTCTTAATGTAATCCATATGTAGGAGTCAAACAACTTTGACAAAATTCATTTACTCTAATCATTATACTAGTGATATATAGAAGCATATAAAATAAACAAATGATAAAAATACTTAATGTGTGGACAGATGTTATGAATATGAATCAAAAGTTCATTTAATAGCTACTTATGGTTTACCTGGAATTTGGGATCATAAATTTTTATGGGAAATTTGTGCATCTTTTTCTAGTGAAAAACATTGATTCGGAAATTCATGCAAAAATCAGATAATTGTTGGATTTTAATGAAACTTTTAGGACTTATTCACAAATGAATGAAATTACTTTTGAAACATTTACATTTTAGAAAATCTTGGTTATTTTTTTTATATATATATACATCTGTTACCCATTGAATTTTATGAAATTTAGAGAAATTCTTTTTTGTAGCACTTAATGTCTTTATTATTTGTATGGACAAGTCTTTTGAGAATTTAAATCTATTTTTTGTCAAACAGGACCCCTAGTTATAGAAAATCTGCTCTGAATCAAAATATACAATAAAAATAAAGACAAATGGAAATTAGTCTTAACACCTTCTCCTCTTTCACTTTTGGCATTAATTAAAAATTAAACAGTCCTAATCTATACACAATCTATACACATTAATTTTCAAACTTTGAGCTTTATATAAAATTGGTTACCTAGATAGTAAGGAGGAATAGTCAATTTCATACTATTAAAAATATCAACCCCAGCTTGATATTTTTAATAGTATTTTTTTTTCTGTTACAACATACCATGTATGAAAAAAAACTACCAAAAAGTTCAGTTATCTGACAGCTTTAATGACAATTTTTCTAATAACATTTTAACATGTAATGCAGCAAAGCAAAAGAAAAAGACATGACTCTTGCAGGTAGTCAATGATATAATGGTATAAATGATTGTTTAAGACGAGAAGATATGGGAAAAAAAATTACATTAATTAATAGTTAATTAATATTAAAATTTTATAAGATGCTCTCATAAAAACATTTTATTTTGTAAATAGAATGCAAGAAAAACAAAAAACCAAAATAAAAAACAAAAGAAACAACATACTAGTGTAATGAATTTTGTCTCCTGTGTGCACTATAATATGGTCTTGTGCCAGACTAAGCTAAACAAATATAGAGAGTACCTATTGTAGTGCAGTAGTCAGCAAACCTGTCTGGCTGACCGATTTGCTTTGTAGTCTTAGGTCAGACAAAGCTGACCCAAGTAATTAAACATCTACTTCTAACCCATGCCAGACAAAATACATTCATATCTCAAATGTGTACAGTAGTATTGTGTAATTAAAACAAAAGCAAAAATATTTCAATCTGTATATTTTGCTTTTTTAAAATAATGATAAGGCTTCTTAAAAATAATAAATGTAATGAATGATAATAAATGTAATAAATAAACACATGTAAATCAAGTCTACATTGAGATAAATTAAGCACAGCTGTAAGGTTATAAATATCAGGATAGAGTGAAAAACAGTTGAGGACCAACATAAGAGCACTTAGGTTCAGTGCCAAGAGAAGAGGTTCAATTGAAAAGAATTTATTTTTATAGCCTTCATATATAAAATAATCGTGTGCAAAAATTCCCAGAAACAAAAAAAAAAATCTTTTCCAAACACCACCCTTTACATATCGGCATTTACATATTTTATCATGGTATATGTACCATTGTTTAAGTGAAAGTTGTATTTTAAATGCTATAATTAAAATATGACTTTTCACTTCAGAAGTATATAGTGATTAAATATTATTGCTTTTTTTTTTTTTTTTTTTTTTACAAGGCAGAAGAATGAGACCAGAGCATATTTTTATTCATATCCTGTGATTTTCTACTTTGGCAAGATAAGACCAAAAAAAATGAAGAAAACAACTAAGCAATTCCACTGCAAGAATATTGTTGTTGTTTAGCAAAATTCTGGGCTTCTCTTGATCAAGCAGGAGCACAAGTTAGCTTCCCAATATCAACATAAAAAAAATTCTAACATTAATTTAGGGTATTTAATGTACTGATATAATATTGCATGACAAGGTTATTATAGAAATATTCTCTCAATTTCAGAAAAAAAAAAAAAAAAAAAAAAAAAAGAATGATTTATGAAAAAGAGAACCCATTTAGAAAGAATATCATCATACTGGCTCAAATCCTATAGTTTGACCTCTTCTGTTTGAAAGCTAGGTCAAATTAACTATTTAGTCAGATTATCAAATGTCATAGGTCACAAGGTTTAACTCCATAAAACATGACAAAATCACTTATTAGACAACTACAAAGTCATTTCAGTACAAAGGATAGATAGACAGGCAAAGCATAAACATGAATAAAACCTTTTGGCCAAATTAAAAGAGAGTCAAAATGTAGGACTAACTTTTTATCTTTTTTTTAGCATGGAAGATTTGGTTGACTGATTTTTATAAAAGAATTACAAATAATGCAGAGAGATGATTACAACAGAAATATGATTTGGTATACACTAAACCCTTCTGTACTAGAAATGTCTATTATGCATAACATTCTTCAGATAGGAGAGCCACATGTTTGATTTCCCTCATATTAGCCTATAAATAAAACATAAATGATAAAATCTTCACAGAAAATAATTAACACACACATATGTAGTATATACTTTATAGACTATGCAAACATATGGTTATAGATATGCACTAATATATATGATGGACTCTCCTGTCGAGTTCAACGTATGAGGTTCCAATGACCACCTATTAATATGCATGCTTATGATGGGCATGACTTTTGAGGCCAGCTCGAGAATTGCACAAAAGACAACAGTACAGGAGAAAGTATTGTATGCAAGTGCAGCAGGAACACTGTTAGCTGTCTTATTTCACTTTTGTTTCATGCAGTCAAATGATGCTTACTGCTCGATGGTGCTTTATTTCTGCATGGCAGCTGGAACAATACTTTGATCTCTTCAAAATTCTTGAATGGAATGTTGATGCAAGAAAGGTTGCTCTTCAGTTTATAGTTATACATGACCCAAGGTCTACCAACATTTCTATAATGCTATGGAGTTGATTGTAGAAAAGAACTTTTGGTATACAATCATCACTCATCCTTGCCACATGGCCAGCCCAAAACAGTTGAGATTGCACCATAAAGGTCTCAATGGTACCAATCTTGCATTTCTCAAAAATGTTGGCATTTGACACTCGATCATCAAACATCAGGCCACAGATTGTATGGAGACAGCCTTTATGGAAGACATCTAGTTGATTAATGTGCCAAATTAATGTGAATTTACAATGGTATTTGAAAGATTCCACATACTTGATATTCTTTCCATCCACTTGTAAAGGGTCCTCAGGAAACTTATGAACAGGGGGTCTCTGTTTTACACCTCAAATTTGCTTCGGTGTCAGGCAAAGCTGATGAATAACTCCAAATGTCTTGCATGGCACAGAAAACTGGTTGAATAAGTCTTGAGCTTCCTCTAAAGAGTTAACTACAAGGGTATCGTCATCTGCAAAAAGTAGATCCAGTATAATACTGGTACGTAGAAGTGTTTTGAACTTAAACTGCTGATGGTTAAACAGTCCTCCATCAGTTCAAAAATGAAATTTAACACTGGTTTTTGTATCATGAAAAGCATACCTCAGCATCACTAAGATGAATAAGGCAAACAAAACAGGTGTCATGACACAGTCTTGCTTAGTTCCATTAGTGACATCAAATGGATCAGAATGCTGACCATCAGATATAACACGAGCTTGCAGACATGAAATGATGGCATTCAACATGTCAGGTATACAAAGTTTTTTTTCAGAACTTTCCAGAGTCCTTTTCTGTTTTCAGTATCAAAGGCCTTAGTAAAATCCATAAATAACTATTCATTTCACCCATGAACCATCACTACAACCTGACATAGGACAAAAATCATGTTGATAGTGCCACAACTAGAGTGAAATCCACACTGAGATTCAGGGTAGATGGAGTTGACAATGTGTTTTATATAATTCTGTTGAGGATGAGCCTCTCCAAAATTTTTCCACTGATAGACAAAAGTGAGATGCCCCTATGGTTATCACATACTGTTATAAGACCTTTTTTCTTGTAGAGATGTTGCACAGAGGCATTTTTGAAGTCCTGAGGAACATGGCCTGATCTCCAAATTTGAACGAACAGATTGTGCAGTAGCTTACAAAGGGTATACCCTCCTCATTTTTAGATTTCAGAAGAGATAGCATCCTCACCAGGAGCTTTTCCCAAAGATATCTGCTTGATAGAAGCTTGCACTTCCTGGAAAGTGGGTTCCAGAGATAACTCAGGAATTTCAGGATGTTATCAATTAGGAGAGTATTCCTGTTATTGCTCAGAATTGGAGAGACACCATACTTTTGGGGACCATACACTGCTTTTGAGTACTTTTTGTCAGCAGCCATTTAGAGTTGAACAGCCTTAGCTGACCACCAACTCTCATTTGTCTTGAGTGCATGTTGTACTCTTGCTTTACACCTCTTGTAGGTGGCTTGTTGACAGTTTTTGCTGCTTATCCAGATCTTATAATGCTTATATATATATATATATATATATATATATATATATATATATATACAGAGTAATAGCAAAATTGTCCAATTGTTAGATTAAGCTCTAAACTATTATATCTTAGAAATGATACATGATGGAATTCTGAGAGGTTTTTATAACACTATTGGATTCTACTTTGAGTAATAAGAATGTATAATTACTCTCCAAGCTTAACAGAAGTGATGAAAATGATCATAAATGAAAATGACATGTTCATCATTAATTAATCATAGCTAAGGATTGGAAGTATTGAAATAAAGTTCATAAAGTGTGTGTGTGTATATATATATATATATAATTTCAAGATCATTTTTAAACTTATTCAAGATGATCTTTGCCCTCTCTAGCCTAGCTTTCTGCCCTGGAGTACCAAGGGGCCTCACAGGTTTCACATACGATTTCATTTACAAGTCTTTTTTCATTGCTTTTTGGACTGCCATAGCTGAAAAGCGTTTCTCTTTAAATGTCTTATGAATCGAGTTGGATCTTTTCTAGTTGATCTCTTTAGCTCCCTCTCCCTGTTGTGACCCTTGATCCAGTTTTCTTCTCTATTGTTCCCTCTTAAGTTTATTCAACATTCTCTTGATGGTTCTTGAATGGACTTTGAAGATGGAAGCCAGAGTATGAATTTCGATACCATTACTGGAGGCTTGAATGATCTTTTTTCCTCTCAACATTGCTCATTTGGGAAGACAGTGGGTTTCACAGTAAACAATTTTAAACTGCTCTCCTAACTGAATAACTCAAGGGTTTTTCATTGATTCTTAGAAAAAAATGGTGTCAAGATGGCTAAACGTCTTATCTGAAAATCCAGAAAAGAAGAAACTCAATTAGTTTAGTGTTTTTTTTTTTTTAGATATTAAACATTTTGTGGGATGGAGGATTATGCTGTTACATGATTTGGACAATTTTGCTGTTACACCCATATATATATATATATATATATATATATATATATAAAAACACATTTTAAAATTTCAAAAACAAATTTAGTATTTAGTAAGTCTTGATAGAATAACAAACATTATCAGCATACGACATTATATATGTTGGTTGGTTGTTTGGGGTTTTATGGCATATCAACCACTATGGGTTATTTAATGCCAAATCTAGTTTGTACATATATATTGAATATATATACTTTGTAAACATAATTTGAGGATAACATCCTTAAACCACAGCTTGTTTATTCTTACTCGAGTAAATGGTTTTGGCAACACTATTTTTTCAAAAACGTATAGCTGGCAACATTATTTTTCCGAAAACATTATCTGAGGACTTGCAGTTGGACGTAGTTTATCGCCATACCCGGGACTACATTATATATGGATGATGTAAAAGTTTCCAGCATGTGTAGAGTAAGAGAAGACAGACAAGTGTTTAAATGCAAACTTATGAAAAGTTTGTGAAATCAATTTTCCTAGTTTCAAAATTTTTCCCACAATTTGTAAATGACATTACTGACTGCATAAGAGTAAAGTAAACTTCAAAAACACTCAAGATTTCCCTAACCTTGCACAAAAGATATCACAAAAAAATAAATTGTCTGTATAGCTTTGACAGGATTCTAAATGAGCTTTTGTAATGTCTATATTGATTGGATAATGTTAGCTAGTTGTTATCCTTTATAAATGTATCATTTTGGAGTTATAGCATAGATAGATTAACAATATTGTTCAAGATTTAATTCAATATACAGAAATATCTTATAAAAACTGTTGTGTCAAATTGAGGATTGAATTTCTATGGATATTTCATCTCCTCACTAATGTAAATGGAATTAAAAAAAAAAATCAACAATCTGAAGAGAGGATTTTATTTCATTTTCTACAGAGATTGTATTTAGAATAAGACAGAATGATTACCTTATCAAGTGACTTATTTTCAAACAAGTTGGCTTAAAAAAACTAAATAAACACAATTTCAAGCAGCCACATGAAATTCACAAAATTCTTGACTGGTTATTGTTCCTATTTTAAGATAAAGTATATTTCTGTTGAAATTCTTTTGTAATTAAAACCATTCCTGCTTTCTTTCCAGATGCATTTGCGTGTGCGCTTGTTTCTGTTACAGAAAATAAAGATAACAAAGGAAAAAAAAAAAAAACAAAAAAAAAAAAACAAAAAAAAAAACATTTAGTGCAGAAAAAGATATCATTCAAAATTGAAATGCCTCTTTAATACAAATGACAGTTTCAATAATTCATATCTATTAACAGAAGAAAGCAGTAAATTAAAGATGTTGACTTAAAAAGTTGATTGGCTGGAGGGAGTAGTTATGATTGTTAATTTAACAGCATTGCAAGAATTGAGTATTCTTTTCTTTCTTTTTTAATTGATTTTGATATTGTTTTTTAATGGATCAAACATTATTATTATTATTATTATTATTATCTAGCAAGTCCTGTCAGGGCATGGACAATCATAGCTCTCTACAACTTCCTGTCTTTTACCATTCCTCTTTGTCCCTGTTCTGCCATCCATTCATATAAACTCATTAGGTAGGTTACCCTCCCAATTTTCTTCAATGAGAACAAAAAGTGTGAAATAATCTGGGACATGGAGATAACAGTCACGCATTAAAATGATCCAAGCAATAAAAGAATAAAATTACATACCAGCCAAAAATTTGATTCCAGTTTTGCAATATCTTGTTAGTTTCATCAATTGCTTTAGATACATGTTCGTGACACAGAAAAACATTAACAATAACTTAAATCAACATGTTTAGCATGATGCATACTTTGTTTATTAATCATTTCACCCCAAACAAGGTAATAAAAGCCACTAGGATTCAATAATTTACAGAGAGTGAAAGAAACAGAGATTACAATAAAAGAACAGTAATCAAAAAGAGAGATGATGATTGACATTGCATCTATTTGTTTTAGACTTATTCATATAATGAGATTAAATATTCTGTAAAAAAAAAAAAATAATGATTTTTTTTTTTTTTTTTACTTCAAGCTTAAGCAATGCCAATCAAAAGAAACCCAAACAATGAGTTTTGAAAGGCTTGGCATGTCATCAATTAAACCAGCAACTACCCGCAAGACTTTATACTTTGCTGTCAGGTAATAATGATTTCTCCCCAATTCTAGGCACAATGGTTTATTACTTAAATATGCGTACATTTACTTAGTAGATAAGTTTCTCGTATAAGGAGTTATCATTATTTACATTCAGACTAATGTTATTGTTATCACAGACATTCCTCAAATGTTGATCAATAGATATCTGAAAAAAGCCTGGAGGGATCAAATGCAGAAATGTGATGACAACAACAAAGATGAGGATATTAGTCCAAATATAAATAATAAACTTCTACAAATCTCAAATTGATTAATCATTTTTTTTATGCATTTAGTGTACAAGTCAAAACTATAGAAATGTTCAGTGTTGATAAAATATCTTAAGTAAATGTTTATCCAAATATGCAGTTACTAGAGATTTATGTTTGGTTTAAGAAATATTTTTAAATTGCTTTTTTTATAACTTACATTTTATCATAGCTGCTAACATAAATAGTTTTGTTTTTTTAAATGTCAGCGTCAACTCCAAAACCATACTTTAAATAGGAAATATGAACAATTTTTTAAACTAATTTTTAAGTTGTGCGTCATGGTTTTATTTTCATTAATTTGTATATTAATGATTTTTAAACTGTATTTTAAGATCTTGCAGAAAAATCTAATGCTTTAGCAACTACTCTTCAACTAAACAGATGGACAAAGCTTTGTTATGAAAACAGACACAAAACAAGTCTTCCCATTTTTTCTATATCTTGTTCTTTTACTAGTGAGAGTCATTTTGTACAAATTTCATAACTGACAGCACTATCCCTAAAATTATCTTTTCATTGTGAGTTACAATTTGTATGGCTCTAGAGAGTTAATTTTTCATAAGAGCTGTTTTTTTTCCTTACAAAATCATTACAGAAAGATTAACAAAATTCTGTGAGAAATTATTGGGAAAATAAACAATACCTGGTCACTTTGCCAACTTGAAACAAAAAGTCAACAGACACATGTGCTTATGTTTTCTTTTTTTTTTTTAAATCTTTCATGATTATATTCATAACTGAAAATATTTTAATTGTAAATAGTTAAAAGCTGATTATAGTGGGCATATTATCAGATAGATAATAGCCTGTCCATACTTTTGAGTAGGTGGAGATACTGTCAAAACATTATAGAACAGGTCTGAACAAAAGTTTACAGCATTTTTTTAAAAGTGAATATCAAAGATGATATTTGTACATAAGTTTATTCACCCACATGTGTCATTTTATTCTACTAGTTTCATCATCTTAGAAACAGCTCTAGTATTCCATCCTCCCAGAACTTGGCATCTTTCTGGGTGATGAACTAGGTTAAGAGGTTTTTACAGGTTTCCTGAGAATTGAAGTTCTTCCTATTAAGTAGATTTTGTAGGGATTCAGGTGCAAGGTCAGAAATACAGTGAGTGTAGTAGGCCATTCCAGCCAAGCTGTTCAATTTCTACCAGGTCTGCAAAGTGAGGTTTTGTGATGTTTGGATGGAAGATGACACTTCTAATTGTCCAATTTCAGGTGCTTTCATAAATTGCTGTCTTTAATTGATCCAGTAAAGAATAAAACTTGTCTCAAGTCAATGTTTGATTTTGCAGAAGGAGCTTGTAATATACAATGTTCTTCTAATGCCACCTGCTACACAGCATTGCTTTCTTCAGATGCAGACCAGTTTTTGGGGTTAGCTCATTTTCCTTTTCCCCAGAACCTTTTTTACTCTACATTGTTTGAAACATCTATTTTTCATTAGCTGTGATCATTCTTGTAAAAAGAATATGGGCTGCTTTTGTTGTGTTTGAGCAGAGAATTGCAAATGGAAATACAGCCTATCATGAATATATGGGAAAGTTCTACAATAATCCATATCATGTGACATGGATCATTGTTTAATCGGTGTTTTAATTATTATCAATGATTATTCTGGTAGGCCTGCATTCTCAGCCTTCCAGATCAAAATTTCCACTTCTGAACCTAGCAAACCACTTAGAAAAATTACTCTCAGCTATGGCACCATCTCTTTAAATGGCACACATCTTCCTTGCCATTTGTACAGCATTTTTTTCTTTCCAGAAATAAAAGAACATCAGAACTGCATCTCATTTTCCCCCATTTTCACTTTTAACATAAAAAACATTTAAAATTCACAACCTACACACCAATCATACAGAAAGATACATTGAAATGTCATTTTTCAGCAAATGCATTTATGTCAAATTTTAGTCCCCACCCACCCATGTGAAACAAAATCATATGTTCAAAAACCACCTATATTGAAGGACTACAGACTCATTCCAAACCAATACTGCCATGTAATTTCAATTTTCCTATCAGCTACCTCGGCATTCATGTTACTACTGAAGATTATTAAAATAAAAAAATAAAAAATTTGTTACAGTATAATTATTTTAAATTTTTCACTTTATTATAAAAGGCATCAATAGTATCATTAGTGGCAAGTTTTGAACATATAGCTCAGTTCATCCTTGGAAAGCAGCTTAATATTTTGCTTAAATTATAATAATCATCATATCTCTTTATGTCTATAATTCATTTGCCTTGTTTCAAGTTTCATTACAAAAAGCTCACTGTAACAGTGATGTAAGTTTCTATTTTCAGAATAATGATATTGGTAATAATATGCCTATAGTTTAGGCATTGCTTTGTTTAAAATCAGTGATAATACATTAATAACAATACAAGTTTGGTTGAAGACCAATAAAAGATTTTCTTTAATCTTTCTATGGTTTGAACCGTTTTTCTGGTTTCCATGAAAAATTGGAATATAAATTATCCAATGTTTTCTGAATGTTTTGGGCTTTCATAAGTCATAATAAAGAATTTTATTTTTGTGTTGACAAGCTTATGTCCATGTGAATCCCTTATTTCCTGTTTAGGAAGGGGTTCCTGATTCCTTTCTTTTTCTCAGGCCTTGATAGTGGTGCTGTCATGAATTTTTTGTGATACATGTGGATGGTAGCAACGTCTCTTCATACTGAAGCTACCAGGTTGGCATTTTTCCGGTTGCTTTTCCTGACTGGTAGTTAAGAGCCCAAGCTGTTGCATAGCGTCTTGAGAGGCTGCTCTGATCAACAGTTGCATAATATCTGGGTTCTTGCAGTGGCATGTTGTGCATGGAATGATGTCCCCGCAAGCACCTCCAGTGGGCAACCTCAAGGTCACACTATTTTGCAGTCTGCACCAGTTCCCTTCCAGCACGTTAAATTAGATGACAGACTGCTACTACTACACTGGGCCTTTCCTTACTAAAATAACATACCATGACTCTAAGCAACCAAAGATATAAAAATAAACCAGCTCAACCCCTAAATCTTTCTTTTTCCAATATTCATGGTAGTCATACCAACTTTTTCAGTGTGAGAATAATTCCTCTTCAAAACGTCTGTAGACATCTTAGCTCTTTGCAAAACTAAACTCTTCAATCACCTCATAATTCCTGGCTACCTTCATCTCCTTAGGAATGACTCTAATGGCTTTGGAGTTTATGCCTGCAAAAATCACCCACTGGCTAGGGAAATCTCTTGAATCTCCAGAGTATTCTTATATGTCTCTCCATTTCTCTTTATTTAACTCAGTCAGCTATCTCTTCTTTCTCTACTGTTCCCATTCCTCTCATGACTGTTGCATGCTAGATAGTATTTGAAATAATATAGACAAAAGGCCACATAAGGTTGAATGCTTTACTCGGAAATTCTCTTCCAACTCACTCAACTTATCTGGAATACCCAAACCTGATTTGCCCTCTAGAACAGAGGTTCTACCAAGTGGTACGTGCATAACCCAGTCATTGATCTCCGACATCATTTCTAAATTAGACTACCAGGCAAGGAGGGGTGACCGGATTCCAGCCACTGTCCTAAAGAAATGTGCTCCTGAGCTGGCTCCAGTTCTCTCCAAACTCTACAACTAATGCCTCACTGATTCCTGCTTTCCAGCTTGTTCAAAGTCCTCCTCTGTAGTTCCTGTTTTTAAGAACTCTGTTGAACCTTCTGAACCCCTCTATCACCCTATTAGTCTCCTACCACTTTTTGGCAAATTATTCAAGGCTTTAATCAATGCTAAAGTGGCTAAACATCTTACCTCTCATGACCTATTCTCTAACAAACAATATGGATTCTGTTTTGCCTGGTCTACTGTTGGTGTGCTTACAGCCGTCACTGAATATGTAATCAAGATCTTGATCTTGTAATCAAGATCTTGATAGTGCTGTAGCTCGAGTTGTGGCTCTAGATATTTCAAAGTCACTTGACAGGGCTTGGCATGCTGGTCTTCTATATAAACTCCAGTTTTAAACAGGCTCATTTCCAGTTCCTTTTGCACAAACAGAGATATCCCTCAAGGATCTAACCTGGGTTCTATGGTATTTCTGATTTTCATCAATAATCTTCCTGATATCATCAGTTCCCAAGTAAGCATTTATAAAAGATGACAACCATCTACTCTTGTCTCAATAGCAAATCCAGAGCTGACAAAATTAACCTGGCTACTGCTCTTTAAAAGAACGTCCACACAGTAGTTAACTGGGGCAGGATATAGCTCGTAAATGTTAATGCCTCCAAAACTAAACTGCTCTCATTTAACTAACATAGAGAAATTTCCCTGCCTGCCATCAGCATGGCCGATGCATGACTCCAGGAGAGTCTCTCACCGTGCCTTCTTGTCCTCACATTTTCAACCAAGTTGAAGTGGAACAGCTACATTGAATCAATAGCTGCATCTACTGTGATTAAATTTGGGTCACTGCTAGATGGTTTTCCCTGTCCAAGTTCATCTTGCACATTTAAAAATCTACCATCTGGCCATGCATTGAATACTGTTGCCATATCTGGTCTGGTGCTGCTTCTATTCAACTTTAGGTTCTTAATAAAATCCAAAGAAGGATCTGCAATGTAATCAATCCTAACTTGGCATCTCGACTTCAGTCACTTTTGGATGTGATGTGGCTTCCCTATGTTTTTTTTTTCCTATAAATATTTTCATGGCAACTGCTCTGACTAGTTTTTTTTCTCTCCCCTGGTGCCCTGATTACATGAATTTAGGTGTGCTACTAGATTAGCATCTAGGTCCCACCCTTTAATAAATGTAACCACCACTTCCAGTTTCTTTTCTTGCACTTTCTACATGTGGTACTCCCTTCCATTTACTTGCTTCCCTGAAAACAACAATCTACAAAAATTTTTAAGTATAACATCGCCATCTTCCGTGTTCTTAAATTTCATTCATCATTTATCCTTTCCTCAATCCCTCTTATATTCAGTCTTTTCTCTATAAAAAAAGGGGGGAGGGTTGTAACTCCCTGCATACTAGTAGCATTCCCACCTTGCTTGGGGTGAAATGATTAAAAAATAAATAAGAAAAGGTCAGTGTCAGGTTAGATTTTTTTCAAGCTTTGTCTTTCATTGTTTTTTTTTTAATATTAGTCATGAAATATATTTGCTATCTTTGTTCCAATATTTAAATTAAATTTTATTGATGTTGGATTGTTTGATTATGGTTAAGACATCATGTATTTCTAGTTTTACAATTTATACAGCATAATATTTTTGTACCAGTGATAAGCATTTTTCAGATTTTTTTGTTGGTTGCCGTTATGTGATTATTGGATAAATGGCAAGTTCAGTGGGTCAAATAATGTAACAAATGTATAATCAATGTATAGGTTTTCAGAATTTAGAGTAAAACTGTCAAAATGGTGAATTGAATTCATAGAAAACATTGGTCTGTTGAAATTTTGACTTGTTTTATTGTTGGTGATGACCATGCCAGAGGTGTTTAGCTTTATGCAGTATTTGAGGAGTTTCTTTTGCTGATATATGTCAACAAATTAAGTTTATCATTTTTTTTCATCTAGTTATTGTAGTTGGTTCCTATAGAAGAGCTTAATGTTTTTTATGCTATCAGTATCAGTGTTCATTTTTTTTTCCAAAGTTTAGTTTAATATGTTCATAATAATAATAATAATAGTACAAAGACATGAACACCACCACACAGGTATGATAATTGAAAAAAAAAATCTGACATGGCACATACCAACATGTAAAGCTTTTATAATGCCTTATGAAAGTCAAAAGTACTCAGACAACACTAGATAATTTATGTTCAATTTCTACCTGGAAACTAAATAAATGGTTCAAACTATAGAAATTTTAAAAAAAAAAACTTCAGAACTTTCACTTTTTTATCATTTCACCCCAAGCAAGGTGATAATGCCACTAAGATGTAAGGGATTACTGGGAGTGAAAAAAAATGAAAAGTCTAATAAGGAGAAATGAGAATAAAAAGATCAGGATTCATGAAGACAGAAGATAGTGATGACATTGCATGTAAATTGTAGACAGCATAGAAACAAGAAACCAGAAGAAAGTTCCACAGGTGAGAAGTGTAAAAAACAAAACAAAAAAAAAAAAAACCAAAAACATGTAGTTATTTCAATGGTAAAATGATTAAACCTAGTTATTAATCTAATAGCATGCTTAAATTAATGAGGTCAATGTACCAAAGAAGAAAGCTCATTAGAACAATTGCCATGAAACTGTTTGGAGAAAAGAGAAGCTATATCATGGCAGTGGGAAAGTGACTAAAGTCGAGATGCCAGGTCAGAATCGGTTATATTACAGATCCTTTGGATTTTGTCAAGAATCTCAAGATATATAACAGGAGAAACAGACCAGATATTCAATGCACAAACAAATGGTAGATTTATAAATGTGTAAGACAAATTCTGATGAGAAAAACTGTATGGCATGACACAGTGAACCAACTTTTCTAGCAGTAGACCTAGCAACTGATTCAATATAATCATTCCACTTCATGTCAATGGAAAATATGAATTAAAAGAAGGTACAACAAGTTGCTCTCTTGTAGATTAGCATCAGCCATATGGTGATTAAAAAAAAAAAAAAAAAAGTTTCATTTTGGAGGCATTCAAATTTACAAGCCATTCCTTGCCCCAGTTAACAACAGATTGGAGGTCATTTTCAAGAGCAGCTGCCAGTTTTACTTTGTCGAACATATCAAACTTACTATTAAAACAGGAATAAATAGTTGTAACGTCAGAATAAATACCGATTTGGGAACGGATGACATTAGGAAGGTTGATGAAGAAACAACGCAGGTCCATGGATAGAGCCATGGGGGACCCTGCATTAATGTGGAATGATCTAGGTGTGTCTGTTTGACACAATCTTCTTTACACAATTTGTTAAGCATGATCAGTTTAAGCCAAATATTCAGCCAGAGATATTCATAGCCCTTGAGCATGTGGAGTAAGCCAAGCTCTGTCAAAAGCCTTCAAGATATCTATAGTCACAGCTTGAACCTCACCGTTTTTATCTAAAACTGGATAGACAAATCCACTAATAACGTGTTAACACATTAGAAATAGACCTAGAGAAACAAAAGCCAGATTGTTTATCAGAAAGAAGGCTGTGTAAGTGAGATGCTTAAATTCAGATTAGAGGCTCTAGTATTTTTCTAAAAGAGTAACTAATAGGGTGATATTCAAGGGATCAGAATGTTCGGGAGATAGGAACTACAGAAGAGAATATCCAACAGTTGGAAAGCAAGAAACAGAAAGGCATTTATTGTCGAGTTTGGAGAGAATGGGAGCCAGTTCAGCCATCCTTAGGACAATTGCAAGGATATTGTCTAATCTGAACAGAAATCTAAGCAGAAAACATGAAAAAAAGTTATGTTCATATCACTCAGAGTTTCCATTCTAAGTGAGAAATCAGGCAAAGATACTCCAGAAGAATCAAGAGTGGAGTTTTGAAGAGAATTTCCAAGTAAAGCATTCTACTTTATCAGCAGTCAATGCCAATACTTCAAACTGATTGAAGAGAGGAGGGATTTGCTTTTGTTCAATACACTCTTACAAAACTGCCAGTAATCTCTAGGACTAATCTTGTGAGAAGGTATATGGTGTCTCATTCTATCAGTGAAATACAACTGCCTTGATGAGGACATTGATATTCAACCTAACCAGTATAAATAAAAAAAATAAAAAAAGTGCCCAAATACATCGTAATAACTATAGAGGGTTTAAGATCACATTTCCCACCATATTTTAGATATGTTTATGGTCTTTCAGACTTTTTCTCAAGTCAAATTCCTTCCCTATACAACCATAAACTATGTTGTGAATGATATTTAAGACTACTTACTGTCTGTGCAGACACTTATGAATTATTATTTTCTAACTTGCTTTCCTAGTTAACTAATAAACATCAGTGCCATGTGGATAAGCTTTGGACACATACACAATTGTAACTACATATACAGAGTTATTTAAACTTACATTATATTGAAATTTGTCTTATATAAGCACATATTAGTGTGGTGACGACATCCCCACATACACATTAAAAGAAAAATATTTGATCACCTTAAAGATATATCCTAAACACACTTAAAAAGGACAGGGTTAAGACATTCTCTGATGTCAATATTGCAGAATTTAAGATGATTATTTCTATTAAAAACTCAGTCAGATTTTGCATAAAGTAGAGATTAAGTAAGTAATAACTTTGCTTCATCTGAAATAACAGACTAAAGAGATACACCCACTGAAATTCATATGGGGAAAGTAAACGAATATGCAGGGCTGACCAGATTAAAATGGAATAACTATGGTTTCCAGTCTTAACTCGTGAGAAATTCACAACTATTTAACATGGAATATAAAAATACAAGTGTTAATAAAATTATAAAAAATTGTTCGATTTAACTAGCAGCTCTTTTTAAAGCAAACAAGAAAATCTGTAATGATTTAAGGAAACAAGAATTTTTTTTAGATTTTAAAAATCCTAAAAATGATGAATCAAATATGTAATTAAAACAAAGCAGTTCATGAAGGGGAAATAATGCAGGTATTGTAGTAATATTCAAACAAAAATTTAAGCATGTGGAAGAGCAAGAGATAACAGATTCCAAGAAAAAGCTCTCAAACAAAATCTAAAAGGAGTAAGTTTGCAAATATAGTAGAAACAAAATGAGGCATAAATAATTTTTACTGTTGATTTGAATGAATTTAAAAACCTTCAAGTTTGAGTCCACTAAAAAAAAAAACAAAAAAAACACAACAAATACAAGAATTTGCAACAGGTCATGAGTTGGTTAATAAAAAAATACCACCTTGTCTACACAAATCATGATATGATTGTCTTTATCCAAAGACATGAGTGGGTAGAGATCAAAAGACTCACCAATTGAAACATACCAATTAATGCCTAAACTTTTGACTTTTAATGACTTACTATTTTTTTTTCTTTCCAGACACTTTGTCTATTTCTGTGAACATTTTTTGAAGAAGAGTACTGTTTTTACTATGAAAATAGATATTTAGAGAAACTCAAGTTAGCTGTTAGACACATGTAAATTGCAATTTTAAATTTACCACATTTACAGGAAGTTTATTATTATTATATTGATGTGATGATAAATTATCAATATCACTGTATATCAGCGCGCACACGTTCTTCCCTTTCATACAGACAATTCATCCTATGAATGCGCACGTAGCATCGAACAAGTTTATTACAGGATTTCACATTGAACTCAAAAGGAACTCCGTTATTTCTCCGACTCACGGGAGAGACTATGGTAGTGGTACTAACAATTCCAGGGAATCTTATCTCCAAATTTGTAGATAGAGTAAAATTAAAATTTTTTTTTTTTAAGTGGAGAAAAGACATGTTCACAAGCCAACAGAAGGAAGGAAATTTAAACTAAACGGTTAAACAAACGGTAAAAATATCAAATGGCCATGAAAACCCTTGACAAGTTGCCCTCAAATCCTATTTTCAGTAAAAAAAAAAAAAAAAAAAAAAAAAGACGAAAATGGCCTTAATTAGGCATAAAAAGGGAGCCAACAAAGAAAAAAAAAAAAAGATAAAGTCAAAACTCACGTTAAGCGAAGCCTTATAGCTCACAAACAAAAAGTCTCACAATTGATAAATATAAAAAAAAAGTTTAAGAAATCTTATAAATTCTCAAATGAATGCAAAAACAAATTGGATAGAGAAACTGTAAAAATTGTACTTAGTAAAAAAAAAAATAAAAGACCTTTTTTTTTACATTTAAAAATAAAATAAATGCTGCAAAGAAAAATGCGATTCAACACCAAAACAAAAGTATAAAAAAAGGCAAATATATGCAACGAACAAACAATGAAAAGAAGTTTCTTTAATTATGAAAATGAAAGTCCTTTCTGGAATCAAGTCTTTTTCTAACTTAAACTAAAAGTCACACACAATGAAACATAGTTCAAGAGGTGAATAGAACACTGTGAAAAGCAAAGAGAGTAATAATGATGAAAGGAATACTTTCTATACGCGTGTATTCAAGCGTGTATATAATCAACAAAAAAAGAAGAAAAAAAAGAGTAAACTAGACATAGACAGTGTTCATGTTGAAAAACCTTCTTTACCACAAATGAAGCAACACAGGGTCCTCTATTTTTGTAGCTATTTTTATACGGTTTATTGCACTTAGAGATGATGTGCGACTGCTTATTGCACAAATGTAGTAGTAGTGAATAACATTTTCCCACCTTTTACTGGGGAGGGGGCTAACCAATTATGTTTCTTAAAAAAACATTATATTTATTTGTAATAATAACTCGGAAGTTACAACACCTACAGGACTGATTTGAGGGAACATAAGTAGCGGAATGAAGTTAAACAAAAAAAGTCAGTATCCTGCAAAATTTCACAATCTGAGATCTTACCAAAACCAAACGAATTTTTGTGGCGAAAATATTGAAAGAAAAAGCAATATATACACAAGCTTTTCTTTCAAAATAAGTCACGTGTGTATTTATAAAATAAATAACTGTTTCTGTGTTTATTCCGGCTCTTATTGCAAAGAAGAGGAATCAACACCAGTTTAAATGTCACAGGTGCATTGAACGCTTTTATCAACAGTTCACCTGAAATTTTCAAAACCCTAAGTACAGTTATAAATCTAAAAAGGCCTTTTTAAGTAACATATGGGTGTTGGAACGGAAATTTACGTATTTGGGTTTAAAAATGTTTAGGTAAAGAAAAAGAGAGACTTAAAAAAGAAAAATAAAAGAAAGAAGCTCAAAAATCTGCTTTTTTTTTTTTTTTTTTTTTTTAAGAGACGTCAAGGATGAGTGAACGCAAAGAACTCCAAGAGATTTTATTCATGCCCTTCCTTATTTAATTTAGAGATGATCTTCACTGACGCCAAACTAAAACAAAATATGACTTTTTAATTTTTTCTTCGTGTAATTTTCATCTTATGCTGTTTTATTTCATTTCATTTATTGTTTCTGTAAAGCTTTTTTTAAACGACCGGAGCCTTTGGTTTCGGTTTCTTCATTACGAAATTTAAGCACAAGCACCGACCAAACCATTTTATTAGTCATTTTCTTTCATCGACGCCACAAACATCGATTTTATTTTTCTTCTCATATCTTAGTAAAAGTAAATATAGTTCACAAATTATTTTTGATGTGTGAAGAAACAATAACAACAATAAATATTTTTCCCATAAATTATTCACAAATATTCAGGAAAAAAATGTTTTTTATACTATAAGTAAAAAAAAAAAAAAAAAAAAAAAAAATTAATGCTTCTTTTATTTTTCATTTTTCAGTAAAAATAAATTTATAAAAAGACAAAAAATGTTTTTGTTGTCAGACAGTTTTCCTTTTTAAGCTTTCAAATAAAAAGTTAAGAAATTTAATGATAAAAATAGGGAATGTTTTTTTAAAATTAAGAAGAATGAAACAAAATACGTTAATTAAAACTTTTCTTTAAGTAAGGGAAAATATACAAGGTTTAACAGTTTCGATATAACTGTGTAAAATCTATATAATTAAGAAATATTTAAATTAAAATTACACCATTTAAAAAAAAAAAACGTGTACCTGTCTTTAAAAAAGCTTAACAAATAAGCAAAAACAATATGAAAATAGCCAAATTAAATCTTTTTTCATAACAAAATTAAACAAAACACTAACCGAATATAAAATCAAGAAAATATTTATATTTAATTTAAATAATTTTTTAAAAGTCACTCATCTGTTTATGAACGAAAAAAAATGTCGTTATCATCATGTCGGGCCACAATGACTTGAAGGTAGTTGTAGACAGCATTTTAAATATTTTACAGTCTTTTTTTTTATAATTCTACTCACCAAATTCATCTTCTTGGAAGAAATTGTCTTCCAAGAACCGGTCGCATGTACCCATCATTGGTAAACACGAATCTCCAACCTTGAAAAATATTTTTTTTACAGATATTCATAAGACAACGTCTTCCGATTTAAACTGCTAAGAAGGTGTGCGCAGTGCGCTTAGTCACTCCTTTCATCCCAAAACAAACCAAGATTACTTAGTACAGCCTGTCAGTCGTGAGAGCATATTTTCACGGCGTGGCTTCTTTTTTTCTTTTTTTACACTCTCTTTAAAATATTTTTAAAAAGAAAAAAATATAAATTTCTATTCTTTCATTTATAATTTCTGTGCAATCAGCTTAGAATATTATTTCGAACGTCTGCTTTAATTGCATAAATAAAAATGAGAGCACAGCACGTGTTTTGGAAAGACTCAGTAGAAACTTGCACATGTGTTAGTTTTTTAAGGTCATCGTCTCGAATATTTGAAAAAGAACTTAGGTAACAAAGTAAATTTTCATTTTAGCCTGCTGCTTTTGCTTGAAGATCACACTATTACCATTTTTGTTTTTTTTTAATCTTTAAAAAGATTTCAGCGGATATTTTTCGCAATCCAAAAGTTTAAAAAAGCACATTAAAATTAAAAATCTTTCCAAAATAAACGATAGTTTTTATTACAATTTTTGTTTTCCTCTTGACCTATTGAAATTCAGATTTCTTTTTTTTTTCACATTTGAGTACAATCTATTGATTTTTGTTCGGAGATTTAAATTTTCTCGTGACATGAAAATAAAACTTGAATAAAATTCTATTGCATATTTTATGCAGTAAAAATATCCTTTTCATAAATAAATTCTCTTATTCAACACCAAAGTTGATAATTAGTTGATTTTTGGTACATTTGGAAAATCTTGGTCTTGGTGTGTTGGGGAAAGATTCCATAAGTCACCATTTGTTGAATAAAAAAAATGAGATGGTTGCTGCGTGTTCAAATAAATGACGATATTTATTTAACGTAAAAAATACACAAATTCCTAACTGTAACCTAAACTACTATCACGAAATAAAAGTTTGTATTTAGATTTAAAGTTCGTCGCTCTGGGTATTTTTTACCTTTGACTCCCCACTGAGTCAGGATGTGACACAAGGTCGGTTTTAACATGGGGACCCCCCCGTGTGTCTCTGCTCAGGCCACTGGTCTAAGCTAGTCATAGCTGGTCATACCACCACTACGGAACAAGTCGGAGGATTCTGTCTAGGGACAGGATAGCCACTGGCATGGAACAGATGCTACAACAGCAGTGTTGCAGGTTGTAGCTGAGTGAAAATGTATCAGAAGATAATTTATATAAGGCAAAGATTATGCGTGCTTATTATGCATTATCCCACAACATGTAGATCAAATAAAGAATATAAGGACAAATTGTATTGCAAGAAAATACTAAAAACACAGTGGTTAGAGATCCAACAATAAAGAGATTTTTATATATACAATAGATATACATGCAAAGATAACAGAATGTTTGTTGATTGTGGCAATTGAGACAAGGTTATGTGTGTGTTACTTGTTAGAATTTAAGTTGTGAAGAGTTGTTTGCCTTTAACTGTTTGGCTAAATTGATGAATTGTACAATTACTGTTTGTGTAGTGAAAACGTTCACTTTTTAAGTCAATTGTAATTTGATTATCACGCGGACAATGGTCGGAATTAATTATTAAACTGTAGTTTTAGAAGAATAAAGTTCTTGTTGCATGTTAGGAAATGTGAGTTGGAAAAATTGGTAGAGTTCAGAAGAGTTAAGAGTTCATACTTGCATGAATGTTGGTAATGTTCTTTAATGTCTGACCGCAAGGTCAAGATGAGAATTCTTGAAGATCACATTTTGGCTGAGTAAGAAAAGAGCAGAAAAGAGAAAAAAAAGGCAAACTTGTGTTTGTTTTTATAGATAGTAGTCCCGTGATGGAATCTCAGCGCTTTTGGCGGGAAACTTGACTTAGTCACATGTTGGAAAAATATTGTGCATGGGTGGATTGTGACGCCCACTTTTGTGTTTATCCAATGAATGATTGTTATTGAAGATTTGAATTTGTAAGGGTGTATGTGTGTGTGTGTGTGTGTGTGATGGTGATGATGATCATCACAGCAGCATCTCCAACGACGGGAAAAAGTTCTTCTCTCTGACTTAAAAAAAAAAGCAAAAGAACATAAATAGGTTTTTACTAGGGAGTAAGAGAGAAAGTGGAGTTAGGAGACAAAATCAAACTGTTCACTGTTTCTTTGGTGAGAAAAACAGGATGACGAGGTTGACTCATGTTTCTTTCCTGCTGTCAGTTTATTCTGCAGAGTTTTATATGGCTTCGTGTAGGCTCCAGAAATTGATGTTTATTTATCGGCAGAAGCTGATTTTATTGTCTATTCTTTATTTTTATTAACTTAAAATATGTTTGAAACTGGAGCCTTTGTGTGGTTTAATTATTTTTGACATTTGATCCTTTGATTTGAAACCGTTAACTTCTGCTTACTCTACAGGTGTGACTTGATTTTTTTCACTGCTGTTATAGAAAATAATCACTATTTCCAACATAATTACCTACTCATATTCATACCATATTAAAACATGCTCAAACTTTATTTCTTACCCAATAACAGACAATATTTACAAACTGGCCAAAAAGACTTCACAATACAACATGCATCATTTAAATTAAAGTGTCTGTTGGTTAGAAATTAATATCACCATGTGAAATATTTGACCAATCAAAGAAGATTAAACCTTATTTTTCTCAAGCATACTTTTGAGAAAAATTTCTTATAAAAACTCGCAGATTTCAACTTTCATGATGGGACTCTATCCAAGCTGTTCAGATACAAGAGAACATGTGGCTACATAGCTATTTCCTTCCCCACATCAAGTGCTGAAAAAAACGTGTGTCAGCGACTTCAAATGATCATCTTCAACAGTAGCAACAGGGCCAGTCAGTGAATCTTCACTGATGATCAGTCTTTTCTCAACTATGGATTTTTACAGTGGACTAACTATCCAAATTAATGCTAATACCCTTGGAAAAGATATGAATCTATCTCTTCTACCCCCACCCACAAGCTATGGGTAAATAGCAGGACAGACTGGGTCACTAGCACTTTTAGAGTCTTTCTCACTGCATATAGTGACACTTCCATGCTGTTGGCAACATCATTGATGCTCTGATGACAGTTTTCTGATGACTTCCCTCTTCAGTGCTCTTTTTGTTCACTCAGACACGATGATTGGTCTTTGTGAACATTGTTCCACACAACAATGGCCTTCTTCATTAAATTTCTTGACAATATTATTAACCATTTGATGATTATTCTGGCAAAACCTAGAAATTTCTCTATTTGACTTGCCACACTGATGCCATCCTATTATTTATGTTCGTTGAAATTCACTAATTTCCTTACTTCCACAAACTTTCATTGCAAAATATAAGTCAACTATCATTCATAGATGAGAGTAGCTTGATACTAACATGATATTGTCTGAAAAAAAGAAGAGACATTATTGCACAAGCTAAAATTGCTGTAATCAAGGGTGGCTAAAAACTTATCATAGCCCACTATATATATATATATATATATATATATATATATATATATATATATATGTTCAAGCCTTGATGGTGTATCAATAAAAACACTTGGTGTACTTGGACTATCATGAATGTCTGAGTTGAGTGTCAGGAAGAGTATCATGCCTTGTAAAACTTATGATAAACCCTCTGTCAGGCAGGACCCACCTTGCTTTGTGTAAGGTTAATCCTGGCCCTGTCTCAACAAAAAAAGCACAGCTATGTATGTATGTATGTATGAAGCAAAAAAAGAAAACTATCCTATTGCTGATGAGAATATAATACCATTGTGTAAAGTGATTGATTAAAGTGATGTTATAGACAAGCGTATGGTTGCAAGAAAGAAATACAACAACACAGAAATAGACTTACGTGATTTATTTCAAAAGGAACGTGTGGTTTTGGGACAGCTACCTTGTGTTATAGTTCATAAGCCGGCTGCCAATCTGGGTTGATCTCTCATAGTAGTTCTCACTGGTTGGCATGGTGCTCCTCCTGATGACTGCCCAGGCTGACCGTGACAGGTCTCTTCCCTGGCCTCCTGTTGACTGCTGTTGTATTTCCCTGTGTAATCCCTTTTATGGCATTTTTTATGGCTTAACAGGCTCAAAAAACAATGCAAGTATAATTAGGAGGGAAGCATTTTTATTGATCAAAAAATAGAAACACTTTAAAATATTATTTTATTTTTCGACCGGAACTCATGCGTCGGGCCTATGCGCAAATGATGATAATGGTCATTTTGTGACGGGGCCTTGTCCCGTTCACATCCAGCTCTCGCTCTTGAGTATGTTAGTTTATTTGCCTGCAAATCAGCTGAGATATGTCTTATTTTATTTTATAACAGTGATGAAAAATGATCTGGTCCTGTTTTAAAAATGCATGCCTTTAAATGTAAATACAATTCAAAGATGTATTGAGATGTGGAAAAACTTTGGTATCTGTGCTTAGGCATTTTAAGTTGTCCATTCAACTTTATGAAGCAATCAAGCTTTGGTAGTTCAAACATTCTCATGGCTTATGCGAGATATTTTTGTCAAAATCCAAATCAAATTATTGATGAATTTTTATTTGTTAATTAAATGCAATGCAAAAGGGGTAAAGTATTTTGAATGTATGGAGGAATATTTAAACAAGCAGAGAATGTTCCACTTAGCAATATAACTGTGACACCTTCAATGGATGGCTCTTATGGCTGATTTTATATCTTCCTTATGTTCACTATTTGCTGTGCATTATGCAGACATCACCTTATAGCAATAAACAAACAAACCAAAAGATTCGGTGATGAATTATACGATATTCATATATTAGATTGATTAGTAAAATTTAAGTACATTTCACTTAATTTGCAACTGTTTGGGAAAAATGATAAAACTGTAAACCAATTCTTGTTGCATATTGAAGTAAAGAGACTGATAAGATGTATTAGATTGCAATGACTTGTTTAATTGTACAACTCACCAATACAATTTATATAGGTCTTCATCCAAAATTAAAATGGTTTTATCTGCAGTTTTTATAGTTTTGAGATATTTGACATCAAAGTTTGGCTAACCATAACTTTTTCATAAATTGATAGAAGTACTATATATACCATATTTGACGCATGGGTATATAAGACACACCCCAATTTCAGCAGGGCAAATCAAGAAAAAATTAGTAATTAATAAAATTAGTAAACCTACATATGGTATATAAAACACAGGACAATTTCAAAAGATATTTTTAGTAAAAAAAAGTTCACCTTATACGCCATCAAATACAGTAATTTTCTTGGGATTAATTGAAGACTTTTGCACAAAACTTAAGTGATCATATTGGGTGTTGCCAAGAGAATATGTCACAGGCCATAACTAAAAAAACAAAAGTTGCAACTAGAACCTTTTTTTTAATCTCAAGTGTCGAGGTGTGGATTTCACTGTATCAGATGATTTGAAAAAGAAGAACCATGTTTTCTATTTGGCAGATCTATATACCGAATGTAACAGTATGCAGATACCCATTTAAATGGTAAGACTTTAACAATTATTTAAAACCAAACAATAGTGTTAAGCTTGAAATGGAAAATAGACTTTTTAAAAATCATCATTGCTGTGAAGAGATTTTCAGTACTTTTCAAACTTACAGTAATTGGAAAATGAAAACCAAATTATTCCTGATAATGAGGTGAATATATCTCTAAAAGGCATTTTGAGAAACTGAATGGAAACTTTAGAGTATGTTTTTAGAACTTGGAGAAAATCTATATAACTGACTGGATTGTTACACCATTTAATTCAGAACTGGAAAATGAATCTAAACTGCTAGATGATGGATGGGCATCTTGAAGCTTGGTTTTAATACTAATATTTACCCTATACAAGGCTCAAGAGCCTCTCAAGGTAGACAATGACTGTTAAAATGGTTATGATGAATGAGCTGTGATATGTGAAAGAAAAGGTGGTAGGAAGTGAAGATTGTAAGGATAAGGAAGATAGACAATGATGATTTTTTTTACAAAATGGTCACCCAATACAAGGTTCGAGAGCCACTCAAGGTAGAGGATTACTGTTAAAATGGTTATGATGATTGAGATGTGTGATATGAGTGAAAGAAAAGGTGGTAGGTAAGATGTGAATATTATGAGTATAGATAATTATTGATACTTGACTTTTTTCTAAATTTTTACTTGATACAAGGCCCAAGAGCCACTTAAGATAGAAGATTACTGAATGAGGTTGTTGCATGGATGTAAGAGGAGGAAGTAAGTGCAGATTATAAGGATATGTACAATAGAAAACAGTTGACCATAGACTTGAAGAGATTAAGATTGTTGTAATTTGTAGTATTTAAGAAAGTATCCATGTGGATGTCTATTTCTAATGAATTGCTGTTCAAGAATATAACCCTTAGTAACTTCTGAAATAATACAAATGTTATCAACAAGTAATCCAAAGGATAACGGCATTGGTTAGATCCAGTGACAGGACCCAAAGAGTGTGAGTTCAATACCTGGCTAAGACAGTGGAGAACTTGGAGAGGGGAATTAACAGGAGATAACTAATAACTGACATCCATTAAATATGGCACGTGGAACTAGAACAGTCTACCCCAGTGAGCAAAATAAAGGGTTCAGTTTGACATTCCAACCACCTGAAGAAGGCCAGAGCATACAACAGCTGAAACGTTGTAATAAATATGGCAACAAAGATGAGGACAATAGCCGGAAATAATGTAAATAATGTATATAATACCTCATCACAGAAATATAGATAGATACTGAAGTAATCCAAACTTTGTGCAGAATTAAATACCCTTTTATTTAGATTTCTAAGTTCCAATCTACTAATAGAAAACAGTGCTTTTGCTTTCCCACCTGACGCCAATGTACTGATGATGAGAAGGTGTATGCTGATGTTATAATAAGCATTTGGTTGTGAAAGAAAGGAATAATGAGGATTAGAATTTAAACAACATCTATTGTTAATATACATGATGTTGTACAGATATCACAAAATAGGTGGAATGTCTGTTTCTGGTGTCTTGTCAGGATGGTGATCAGGGTTAAGAGAAAAGCTGAGAGTTGATCTATTCTTTGTGCTGGCCGAAGTCACAGGGTATGGTCAGTGCATGTGTTGGTTATGTTGAGGTGACAGCATTGGGTTGGCGAGGTGTTGCCCCGGAGTGGTTAGCAAAGCTACAAATATGATTATGATGATATGAGGGTGCAAGTGTGAGTAGTCAGAAGTTTTTGTTCTCTGCCTTCATGGTGTTCACATCTGGCCAGCATGCAGGAGGAATCAGAAAGAGATCTAATTGTAACAGAATATAACACTGATAATATAGGTATTCATAGTTGGGATAAGAATGATCTTGAACAGAAGATTACTATCCACTACCAAGCTTTCCAAGAAATAGGAATCAAGATAAACCTTTCACTGATGACACCAACCTTGAATCCATTGTAAAAATTCAAGATGTGGAATTAGTAAATTAGTAAGCACTTAAAAAAGCCTCTGTGTATGGATCAGTTATAACAAATTTAATATATAAGATGAGGCAACTGAATGTAAAATAGACTTTGCTAAAGTTAGTTTTACCTAACATCACAAGTTGCTATAAAACTAAAATATTAACCTAAAAACTCAAGTCATGTTCTTAAATAGCTTCATCAGAAAACTTTCATATGAATGTCCTACATAGGACGAAAGTAGTCGAGAAATATCTCAACTGTCAGCTGTCTACAACTGCTTTCTAAGATCAATGGTTAAAAATGGCTTCAAGTGAGTGAAACATGTAGGTCTTTGTTAGGTTCATTCTTCTTTGAACTTTGGGGACTGGTGCTACAGAATCATGAACAAATTATTGTACTAAATAACAGAAATTACATCAGTTGAGGGTTTCCATACTACTTCAAACAAAAGCTTAGGAAGGATCTGCTCCATCAATACTGAAGGAATCAACACTCAGAGTTTAGGAACTCCTGGTTTTAGTTATTTGATATTAGCTACTGAGTTGATATCAGATATCAAGACATGTATATATTTAATCTGAATTTCTTAGATGAGGAAGTATTTTTTTTTAAGTGTTTCATCCCAAGCAAGGCAGGAAGCCACTAACATGCAAGGGGTTACAGAGAATTGGAGTGAGACCAAATAGGAGTGATAGAGGAAAGGATGAAGAGAAGGATAGGGGATAGATCAAGGCATCTGGAGACGTCGATTGACATTACATTTAAATAGTTGGAGATTATAGCTATCAGGGAAACAGGAAAAGAGGAGGGAGTTCCAAAGACGAGAGGTGCAAGACATGAAGCTATTGGAGTAGAAGAAACAGCTACATTTAACAGTTTTGACAGTGAAAGGGTGTGAGTGAGATGCCAGCCTAGTAGAATGCTTAAATTCATGAAGTCTGGGAAATCAGCTCATTGGAGCAGTTACCATGAAAGTATTTGTAAAAAAAGACAGAGAGAGGTGACGGCACGTTTGTGAGAGAGCAACTGCAGATGAGATGCCAGATCAGGGCCAATTACATTGCATATGTGTGTCTGGATCTTATCAAGAACCTTGAGACAAACAGAAGGGGCACCAGACCATATATGGCAGCAATACTCCATGCAAGCGCAAATGGTTCATTTGTAGATTTGAAGGATCGACTCCGGTGAGAAAAATTTCCTGGCGCAGCACAGGGAGCCAACTTTCCTTGTGGTGGACGAAGCAATTGACTCGATGTATTTGTTCCATCTCAGGTCAACAGTCAATGTGAGGCCAAGTAGTCGCAAAGAGGAGCTCTCGAGAAGTTGAGCATCAGACATTCTAATGGTGGACAGGGATGGTTCTCTGAGTAATAAAGAGCAGTTTTGTTTTTGAGGCGTTAAAGTTAACCAGCCAATTCCTGCTTTAGTACACAACCAATTGGAGGTCCTTTTCAAGACGAACGGCCAGGTTAGTTTTGTCAATGACACTAGATTTGTTGTTGAGGCAGGAGGAAAATGTAGTGTTGTCTGCATAGATGCCTACTTGGGAATCATACAATGCTGATTCTTATGTCCACACTGTCTATATCATTTAATACTCTCTAATATTGAGCACTCTTTATCTGTCTATATTTCTGAGATGAGGTATTATGTACACTATTTACATTATTTGAACTATTGTCCTCATCTTGGTCACCATAAGGACACATGACACAGTGGATAAAAGCATTGGTTAAATGCAATGACAGGACCCAAAGAGTGTGAGTTCAATACCCAGTTAAGGCAGTGGAGAATTTGGAGAGGGAAATTAACAGGAGATAAATGACATCCATTAAACATGGCACGTTGAACTAGAACAGTCTGTCCCAGTGAGCGGAATAAAGGGTTCAGTTCGACATTCCAACCACCTGAAGAAGGTCGGAGTGTACAACGGCTGAATCGTTGTAATAAATATGGCGATCAAGATGAGGACAATAGTCCAAATAATGTAAATAGTGAGCACTCTTTCCTTAAAAACATAGCAAATTTTAAACAATATATTCAGTAAATCAATAAAAGTTAAATGGACTTATCTGATTGACCAATTAAAGAGTTTTGAATCAAAATGCACTTCATGGCCAGATGCTCAATAAATCAGTTGAAATTAATATTAGATCTCATATTTATACTCTTTGGAACAAATGTTAGTCATAAATTTCAAAAATATTTGATGATGAACACTCCCATTGTTTTCTGCATATGAGTGTCTTTCAGTTCAGTTTTTCTGTTTATGTTTTGTATGAGACAACAAACCTGCACAGAGATGGTTGGGACACACACACACACAAACACAGATATATATATATATATATATATACATATATATATATATATATATATATATATATATATATATATATATATATATATATAATGATGGACTCCCCTGCCGTTTTTGATGTATGAGTGTCTTTCTGTTCAGTTTTTATGTTTATGTCTCCTATCCAAAATATAGTAGGAGAAAGCCAGAAGATGGATGTCACATCGGCAAGATCAAGATGAGAAAATATGGACCTCAAGTTGAGCAAGAAATCACCAATCAGTATATAGTACCCTACAATACATAGTTGTTGTGACAATTCAACTATCATATCAATGTTGAAATCTGCTCATCAATTCATTCAATTAAGTATTGCATCAAATACATATCAAAGGGGTCAGAACAAGTTGATTTTGCATAAAATCCCCAATTAATTTTTTTACCTTTGATTTAAATCAAATTTAAATTTGAACAAGGGAATGACTCCTATCCAAAATATAGAAGGAGAAAGCCAGAGGTCAAATTGGCCAGATCATTGAATAATAATTTTTCTCCATAAATTATAACAATGATTTAAAACCAATCATCATTTTCTTACAAAAACAAATGTGCAACACAATGCAAGACACAGTTAATTTGGCTAGTATATAAATATATATAAGAAATATAGCTTTAGGGTGTGCTATATTTATGGGATAAAGTGCTCAATATCAGAGATAGAGCATATGTAAATATAAATATAAAAGTAAACATTGATGTTAACACTCAGAAGCGACAGGCTGTTTCATGCTAGATGCAATCATCGGTCTGCCTGACGATTGTATCTAGCATGAAACAGCCTGTCGCCTCTGAGTGTTGACTTCAATGTTATATATATATATATATATATATATATATATATATATATATATATATAGCCAAGAGATAAAGAAAATCTCAAAGGAATTATCTTGCAAGTGACTAAGTTTTGCATATATGCTGTTTGTAAGCATCAGATATTGCTTCCTCTCTAAATACACACACACACATATGAAAGATGAAGGAAAGGGTACTGAAAAGTTGTTGACCTGACCCACTCCTAAAATTTGACCAAATATCAATATGTATGTGTATATATGATTCTGTATATAAATCATATGGGGATACATATAAAAATAAAATATGCAATGATATATTTTTCTGAATATATATATTTTTTGTATATATTGTAACTAAAAGAGACCGGTTTTAATTGGGATAAAAAGAAAAATTATTCATCAAAAAAATACAGATGATTTAGAAATAATATGCCAAATATTTTATGTCAATGACCAATCATAAATGCTGTTATCATTTGCATAAAAAAAAGAAAAGAAAAAAAAAGAAAGTAAAGTCATTTTTTATTTAATCCTACATGTAATATTTATATAAAATAATAAATAAACTAACTTTTTTTAATTAGATTAGTTTAATATTTTTAAAATAGAGTTGTAAATATCTCTAATTTGGATTGAACTTATTTAGTGTGATCCCCAATTTGATTTCTTTGTTATTGTTAATGGGCATTTCAAAATGTTCAGATATCTGTAAAGAGTTCTGTTCCTAATATCCTGTACTTGAGGTAAAATTAGTTTAGCCTAATTTCTCTTCATAAAAAAAAGGTTAATGGCTAAGTGGGTGGCAAAGAAATTAGCCATAAAAGCAATCATTATCTTACTTAACTAGATTTGATTGAGTGAAGTGTGTTGTGAAAGAAAATACTTTCAATTGTGTTAAAACATATACATGCCTGTTCGTGAAGTAGGTAATGGGTATAAAAATGTTTGGAGTGGGGTACCTTGACCCTGAACAGGTTTCATTACTTAGCTTCTAAAGAATGTTTTATTTAAAGCAAACCTCATTATTATTCAGCTTATTTTGATTACTTCCTTTTAATTAAAACTAGAATCATCAGATGTAGACAGAAGTTTATTTAGAAAATTGCTTTGGAATAAAATATCCATGTTTCATCAATAAATTTAATATTTGTTAAGAAACCAGTTTTATCTTTTGATGTGTGAGAAAATGAAATAAAATCAATAAATAAAAATAATAATAATAATAATGAATAGGGAGAAAAATAAATAAATAAATTTCCCATGATTCTAGTAGTAAAGGAACTGGAAATATAATTTTCCCACTTAACTTCTTCAAATGCCATTAAGTGCTTAAGTCTCTGAAAAGACAAACATTTTCCTTCATCTTCCTCTTTCTCATTGTGTAGCAGAACATGGAAAAAAGAAGGTCCCTCTAGGATGTGTTTATTTCCATGATCCACTGACAACTGAACTTTTTTATCATTTTCCAATGCATGGTGTTCGCATATGTTTTCCAAAACTTCCATCTATGAAGTCAATCAACCTTTTCTTTGGTCATTCAAATTCAGTACAAGGCTGAATGAATTCAACCATTATAACAATGCCGACACTCCACTTATGAAGTAAGACAAGTTTTTCTTTGGTTGCTTCAACTCTGTGCAAGGTTGGCTTCAGCACAACCATTATAATGATGCTTATCTTTGCTTACCCTAATTTCAGGACCCCAAAAAAAGGATATACCATAACCATGTTTAAACCTTCTAACGATGAAGTAAGTTAAAACCATTCTGTGCTTGTTCCAACTCTGTGCAATGCTGACTTGAATGTGTTTATTATAACAATGTTTATATTTACTTACCCTAACTAAAAGAAAACAAGCATACCTAAGAGACATTGAGAATTTTTTTCACTAAAGTTTATATAAAAAAATGAGAATAAATTGTCTGTGGTAGAAACCCCAACTTTTTTAATGTTTCTCTTAATTGTTTACATAAGAACATTCACTCACCCACCTACAATAGACACAAACATACAACCTTTTAAATTCCATACATGAAAGTTTAATGTAATATAATTTTGCAGTGGATATTGGCCATTTGAGGATTTGTTATTGAAATCATTTTTTTTTCTAGTCATCAATTCTTTGCACATCTGGAGTCCACATTTATTTTTACTATTATTTTTCATTTCTGAAATTTATAAGTTCTTCACCCTTTTCTGAAGCAAGATTCTTGAGATACATTTATTGATATAAAGTCTACTTTTCTATCTTTGCTTGTCTATTATTGTTATATTCCGTGCTAATAGGCATATATACTTGATAAACATGGTGGATAAATAAATAAAGGTTTATTGTAAAAAACCAGTACAATAAGAATAAAAGTAACAGTTATGCACAAGGTTGTTGCAAGCCAATCCAGTAGTGTGTGCTACTATTGGAAGGTTGGTAGTTCTCGAGTAAGTCTGAGTCATACTCAACAGATACCAGCTAGACTCTGTAGTTCGTTGACTTACAGATACTTATAGGCCGTTACTACCTATAGTGTAGTCACTCATGGAGGTGACAGGTTATTCCATTACATCAACTATCAATCATTTTCTCTTGAGTATTCAATTTGACTTCAATGACTGTTATTCATCCATAGTTTTAAGATATCTCATAAATTAAAATTTCTGTTAAGATGTACAAAGAAAAAAACATATTGAAGCCTCTTCTAAATTGCTTCACAACTCACTGGCAATGGAAATGGATGAAAGGGGCAATCAGGCAGAACAAATTTTTTGTCACATGTATCAGTTTGTAGAAGGTGTTTATCTCCCTTTTAACAGAAAACTTAGTCTTTGAGGATTATGTGATAGCCTGTTGATAATGTTGGTTCCAATTGGCATAGAAATGATTGCAAAAACATCTCCTTCCACAAATTTATAGACAAAACATACAGATGCATAATGAGATTTCTTCTGAAGCAATAAAATAGGTCATTTCTCAGTCTTATCTGACTCAGTTCTTGAAGTCAAAATGTTTCAATCACTTGCCTGTATCCCCTTTTGTGTATTAACACCATTCTTAGTTTATGAACTTTTTGCATTATTACTGTTGTTTTGTCTACTTTTGTCTTGTATATTGTTGTAATCTTGGGAAGGTTATTGAATAGATTAATCAAATGAAGGTTGGTAATGAACGATAATACTTAGGACAAAAACAACACATATAAGATTTGCCATCAGTGAGAAGAAGAAGTAGTCAACTGCTAGAAGTGAGTCAAGTGAATTTCACAATGAATTTCCAACTGCAGGATATCTATCAACCGCTCCACATGGTCAGATGTGGCACAAGGCCAAATTTAATGTGGGGTATCCGAGTCTGTCAGCTTGGCCAAAAATTCCCTGTAGACCCTGTATAAATGGGGTTGGGTAGCTGTTTCCTAAGATGAGACTGTTCTTCAACATGGCCTCATCTGGGGATCCTCTCTGCCTGAAGGAAGACAGTTTGACCAGCACTGCTGGAGACAAATCTCCAACTGTAGACCAACCTACAGTATTTACTACTGCATTTATGTGAATGAGGACATACCCATTATTGTCTGTAGGTATGCTACAACACATATATTGTCTGCTTGCTTAATATTATTTTTGCCCAGTTCTTTTCTTTCTTTAATTTATTGCAAACTTTGTCAATTTAGTTTGTTGGGCATTTCTGTCAATTACATTTAACCATGGCCAATTACTCTACAGATAAGAATCGTGACTTACTCTTTAGCTCATAATAATTAAAAAAAAGAAAGTTACTCAAAGAGAGAATAATGATGTAATTATGATGTTGACATTCCACACTACTTCAAACAAAAGGTTAGGAAGGAAATCTCCATCAATACTGAGAAGAGCAATAACAGTGGACTTTTAATTGAAAGATTTTATAAATTTCAACTGATGGTAGCACTGGTTGTTTGGCCAATTAATACCAAATATTTCCTTATAAGGAAATGGCTAATACTACTATTAGAGAAGAGATGAACAGATACTACATTTTGTATTTACTCATTCCCCCACAGTGATGAGATATGGCACATAACCAGTTTAAAGTGGGGAGACCAAACACATACACATGGGCCAAGACCAAAAATAGTGCAGTCCGTGTAACCAATGGGTTTGTGTTGATATTCCACTGACCATTCCTCTTTGGTGCAATGAGGGAGGTGCTGCTACAGCATTGGAATCCCCAGGAACAGGCATCCTTCATTTATTTGCTGTGTTCTATCTGAAGACAGATACACAATTGACAGATAAAATGTGATTTGTTGGCCTAAAGGCAGATTGTGTTTACTTTCTTCCCCATGTTGGCAGGATGTGACACAAGGTCAATTTAATGTGGGGAGCCCAAGTGCATGCACCTATATAACTGTATATAACTAATATAATCTTTTATTCTATATGATTTCATGAAACATAGTAGAATTAATCTTATTCTTTATGCTACATTAGAAGTATAAAAAATGAAATTAATAACCAATTAAGTGATACTTGTGCATTCAATTAATTTTTTGATATTTTTCTTATCTGTTTGATGTTATAAAAAATTTAATTGCACCCAATGATGACTTTTCAGTTATTCTGATTTTAAAATTTATCAAACTATAGGAAGTGCTACAAAAATGTAAATGTGATAAAGTCTTATTGATTTGATATTGTTAATTAACTGCAGTTATTTCCTTTTTAAACTTTCATGCAAAAAATAATCCAACATTTATAAAAATATCTGTCTATATCTCTGCAATGAGGTATTATGATCACTTGGATTATTTACATTATTTGGACTGTTATACTCATCTTCATTGCCATATTCACAACATTTCAGTCATTGTACTTAAAGAATCAGCACATATGCTAGGCCACAAAAATCTCCTGAGTCGACTAAGCATAGAAATGAATTCAATACAGGAACTAGTAATGAGTGCTAGAGAAAAGCAATGTATAACAACAAAAATTGCAATATAAGCTCTGGTAAAAAATGAAATAATGATAATAACAGAAAAAATTGCAATATGAGCACTGTTAAAAATAGATGGAAACATTAGGTTTTTAAGTCCCAAAATTTCATACACAGATGTCCTCCAGGACACATGGCCCAGCGGATAAAGAGTTGTGAGTTCAATAACAGGCCACAACAGTGGTGAACAAAAACTTGGAGAGTTGAGTTAAAGGGAACTAACAGATATATCTGGAAGAGGCATGGCATGTGGAACTAGAACAATCTACCCCGGTAAATGAAATAAAGTATTCATTTTGAAATCCCAATCACCTGAAGAACATTGGTTATCCAAAGAGAATAACAGTCTGAATAATGTAAATAATCCAAGTAATTTGTAAAAATGAAAAAAAAAAAAAAAAATCAAATAAACATAAAATTCTTTTAAAAATGTTCACACTTGAAAATAATATTAACTTCTATTTTAAATTCTTCAAACATGTTTTTATTTAATAAAATGAACAGCAATGGGATGAATTTCAAAATTGCACTGGAAAATTAAAAATATATATATATTTATTTATATTTAGTGTAAATTTTTTCCTGGTCAAATCTGAAAGAAAATAATCATTTTTGCGTTTCACTTTTAGTTTTATTGAATCATTTGTTTAGTAAGGTTCAGATGAATTTTCTGTATGTTCCCACTTGATATTGAATATTTTAAAATTTTTTACTAAAATAACATCTTCAAAAATTTTTCTTTAAATAACTGTTAAAATATTTTGATCCCCAATTAAAAAGATATCAGAGTGTTAGTGGGGGAACTGACCCCCAAATATTTCCTCATGGTTTTTGAATAAAATAACCTATTCAGTAAATAATTGATTCATTAATGAATATGTAATGAAAATTTTGTTTAAATTGGATTATTCCCTGATTTTTGGCAATTTTTAAAAAAAACATTTTATTATTTTTTATGCTTTGTCCGGATCAACTGATCAGGCTTAACATTTGGGTGGGGCTCTTTCCAAGCCACATATTATAAGCTGTCATTATTTTTCTCAGACCTTGAAGCTGAAGATGTGTTGGGTTATTATAAAAACTTTTTACTATACAAGAACCTAAACCAAGAATAAAAACTGAAAATTGTCCCAGTTTAATATTTGGTAAATATGATCCGCCTAGTTCTACTTTGTTATAATTGAGTTGACATGACGAGAAGACTTTTAATAACTATTTACAGGTTATGTTAGGAATTTCAGAATTTTATTTTATTTTTATTACAATGTAAAAAAAAATCTAATTTATTCTTGAAGCTCAAAATAAAATACACATTATAACGTAAATTTAAGAGTAGATAATGATTGTCATATTTTATAAATGTAAATATAAAATAAAATTATAAAATTACAGTAAAATTGATGTTATATTAATTACTGAATAGCAGTCCTCGAGTGTATTCATTGTTAATTATCTCCCTTGGAAAATAAATTTTTACAATACACGGGAGATAACTCGTACTGAATTTTCCTTGAAAAATAACATTTTCTTCGAGGTATATTTGTTATAACTACGATACCGGTCGTAAGATAATAATTCGTAAACTAGTCTAATCGATCATTACTACTGCAGAGATGTCGATATTCACTGATTGTCTTGTAATTATCTTGTTCCAATAGTTCAAGCTATGCTGAATAAATCTAATTTCAGTCTCTCAATCTGACAGGAGTTTTTGGTGATAAAAAAATATTTAATAATGTCATATTATAGATTTGTTACAGTACACTAATTAATTATTAATTAGTCTACCTCTTAACCCAAAATTGGACAAAATCTCAGTCTCATATAAGATTAATTAATAAAATTAGGTGTAAAGGCCATTTGGCTGTTATCACATTAACCTATACTCTTCTAAGAGTGTAGATGAGTTCTTGCAGGGTGATGGAGGATACATTCGTTTCAAGTGATCATTTATAATTATATATATATAGATGGAGTATAAAATTGTGAGCATGAAATAAATGTATATATTGGATATTGCCTTTGTCTCAGTTTGACATTGGAGTTTATAAATTGAATATTGTACATAAGTGTATACATTGAATATTATTATTGACTCAATTTGACATTAAAATTTGAATTAAAACTTCCTTGAATTTTTAATATTAAATTTCTTTCTTTTTATCTATGAGACTGGTATTGTGTCCACTCTTGGGATAAGAGGTTGGGATTTTGTTCTGTTACCTAGTGTAAGGATCTATGATAATTTTATAACTGAAAGAAAACATTATACTTAAAAATATGAATATGAACAATACTTATAATGATTGTTTGATATTAGACCCAAAATTTAAACAGTTTACTAATTAGTTCGAGAGAAAAGAAAAAAAGAAGTGGTACATTTATTGATGATATGTAAAAATGGCACACAATGAAGAGAATAATTTTCTATTAGTCTGGAAATGGGAATCAAAGAAAAACATCTTAGAAAGTATTTTTGAGTTGGTTTATGTGATATCTACAGAGGAAATTTAACGCTAATCTTAAAATATTAGCATTTATCCACTGTATTTGTTTCATAAACACACACACACACACACACACACACACACACACATGCCAAATGTTATGGAAAAGAGGCTTAGTATTGTTTAGAATGCCCTCAAGCCAAATTGTGTGCAGGTTGTCAAACTAAATTTTGGAAAAAAACCTGAGTATTGGAATATCACCAACAACAATAAATAAATAATAATAAACACAGAAATTTTACAATAAAAATATAACTTTTTATAAAACAATTTAATTGATATTACAAGAAAGGAAAGTTTTTTTCTTTTGTAGTATGGAATCTGAGTATTTACAATTTAGAAATTACATTGTGTAAAGTTTATAAGTGAATTATTGTGTAAATCAAAAGTTCTTTACTGTGTTCAGCCACTGATCAAATGTGTGTTTGACTGTTTCAGACTGCTGTCTGAATGGAATGTTACTGCTGTCTTATAGCCACTGTCTGTCTAGACTGCAGCTGTCTGTGCATAGGAAATTGCTGTTTGTGGCTAGGCAATGCATGTGGGTAGTTGCTGTTTCTATGCTGCTTGTGAGTTGTGGTGTTTGCAAAAAATAGTATGATTTGCATATGACTATGGTGAATAGGAATTTTTTTTATACACGTTAGTGGTCACCAAATAATGTGGTGAATAGAATGTTTTTTTTCTACACGTTGGTGGTCACTAAATGATGTGGGGTCATTCACATCATAACAGCAGGAATAGTCTCATTTTCACAGGAATAAAAACATACACAAAAATAACACTAAAAGCATGTTAAATTGTAAATTAAAATTTTACAATTTTATTTATTTTTGTGTACTGGCATGTGCATGTGTTTTAGTTGCAAGTGTTTTATGTGATAAAAAGAAGTAACTTTGTATTATAACAAGCAATGTCATGGAGAGAGGAATTGGATGTCTTCACTTTCCAGTGGTCGTTAGTGAAGAGAATGGACTTAGCATCTTTTGGTGCAAAGTTGTTTTTTTTTGGCTTATTTATTTTAAACAAAATTTTAATGTTATTTTATTTTTTTTTATTTATTTTTATTTTATTTTATTATTATTATTATTATTATTATTATTATTATTATTATTATTTTATTTTTATTTTTTTTATTTACTAAAAATAATAATGTCCCTACATGACTTATATTCAAATAAAATTTTTCTTGGTTAAATTAGGTATAATGTCCCTACAAAGTGAAATGCTGCATTTTCATGTCATATTGATTCCATAAGTGGACAGAAGCTCTCTAGAGAAATATTAGTTTTGGTTTGTTTTGTCTTATGGCATATTAACCTCAATGGCTTATTTAATGCCAACAAAATTTTTATTGCTGCCAATATTTTGTTTTGTCAAAAATCTATTTCTGGTAATATCTTTTCCTTCAAAAATCTATTTCTGGTAATATCTTTTCCTTCAAAAATCTATTTCTGGTAATATCTTTTCCTTCAAAAATCTATTTCTGGTAATATCTTTCCTTCAAAAATCTATTTCTGGTAATATCTTTTCCTTCAAAAATCTATTTCTGGTAATATCTTTTCCTTCAAAAATCTATTTCTGGTAATATCTTTTCCTTCAAAAATCTATTTCTGGTAATATTTTTGTTTGTTTTGTTTCGCGGCACATCAACGTCAATGGGTTATTTAATGCCGACAAGATTTTTAGTTCTGGTAATATTTTCTTTTTTCAAATATTTATTGCTGATACTATTTTTTTTTAAAGTATTTCTGGTATTAAAATCTATTTTTACACTTTCATAGTGTTTTGAGTCAGATTGTGCGGTCAACTATTTGCTCATAGCTCGGACACTAACAGGTGCTACCACCCCGGGTCAGGGTTGACCTGGGAACACCAGCAATTAAGAGGTGGTTCCATGCTCCTCAAAACCTCCTGATCAGAGGCCTTGCTGTTGGACATAGTTTATCATCTTACCTAGGACGCAGAGAGATATTAGGATATACTGACTTGATAGCCATTCACTGGTCTCTAATATTTCCCTAGCATGCAAATAGACCTTTCCACTATATCCTATCGATATTTGATTAGAATAATGTCATCAGGTGGATATAGTAACTCCACCAAAATTCTCCAGAACTAATTCTGAACAACTTAGGACTGATGACATGGTTCATTATGCTATTGAAATAACCCATTGTTGTTAAAGGACATGGAATCTGAATAAATGCAAAATTGTCACAAAGCAAGCAATATAGAGTTCAATTGTCAATGAGGGATTTAGGCAGACTAGTGAAGCCAACCCATACCATGTGAACATACCCTATACCATTATGGAACCATCTGCATTACAGACTTTTAATCTCAGGTTAGTACCTCATCCAAACCCTACCTGAAACAACTGGAACCACGATTCATTGAACTATACCACACATTGCTAGTTTTCCAGTTAGTAATATCATGTGCCCAGGTAGGGTACTGTGTCTAGTGTTCTGATGTTAATAGGGACACCCAAGTGGCTCTTCTGTGATATCCTATGGAAACTAAAGAATGTTCAACTGATCTGCTTGTTATGCATCTGATATCTCCTGCATTTAATATGGATGTGATTTTAATCAGTGTTATTTGTTTATTACAATGAACAATTCTAACCAGATGTCTACTTCACAAAAAGGTTCTCCTTTCTCTATACCTAATGTCATATCATGAAGAAACCCTGTGAGCAAGGATTTCAGAGGAGACACTATCCCTACCACAGGACTGCCAGAAGTTGTCAAAGCCTGTGCAAGACAATTAGTGTAGAAGGATTGTTAACTGGAGGAAACAACAAGTCTAGACACAACCTACAATTTTCTTCTCTGATTTTTCTGTTGGATTCAGAAATGGCGTAATGTCAGCCTGTCAAAAGATGGGACTTCCCCCTAGCTCATTTGCAGTGTCCCCCTCTGTAACATTGGGCAGAGTTCAGCTCATTCAACAGAGAGAAGGAATTCCTGTTTTTGATAGTTGATTCTACAAGAGATGAAAGTCATTTTTAGGGCATCCTTTATATCCTTTGTGGCCCCCCCTCTCTCTGTAACATCAGCCAGAGGCCTCCTCATTTAGTATATAGTAGGATTTCCTATTTAAAGCATATGTTTCAAATATTTGTACATTAGATCAATCTAGTGTTTTTGTCTGAATATTTTCAGGTGAGATGTTGTAAGCAAATATGGCATATATGAGAGGCAATGTGCATGCCTCCCTCTGAGCTTGATTTGATATTCTAAATAATAAATGGATAGGACATCAGCTGAAATATGATAAAAAATCAACAAAGACCAGAAAATTAATTTCAAGAAATCATAACATAATAACCACTTGTATTAATTAAATTTTACCAATAATTATAAAAATGAAATGATGAAAATAATTCTGAAAAACATGATTGTAATTAATCAACCTTTCATTAATAGAACAAGCATAGTTGATTTCGAATTGGAATGAGACACTGATTCTATGTTAGAAATACAGCCAAGACAAAAAAAGACACATCAATGTAAGAAGGATTTGTTCTATGAAATTACTTGGATAAACAAAAGTATTTATTTATAAAAAATAAGACATGAGAGTTTTTTGATTTTACAAGTCATTAACCAATGTATGTATTTTTCAGTGCACCCACATTGTTACTGACACAAGGTTGAAATTCAAAGTAGATTTAATGGCATTACTATGGAAAAATTGCTCAAGCCTGCTCAGTTCTTCCCCTTTTGGGGACACCTCAGATACTGGATAATGATCCCAGCCCCCTTCTGAAGGAGAGGTACTGCCTTGGGGATGGCTTCCTGGAGCTTGAACTTAATATTAATTTCAATTTTCCTTGATCAAAGCAAACAAGTCAATAACCAATGTAGTCTGGTATTTGTGTACTTGTAAATAAAAGAATAGTTTCAATAAAACTAAAAAATCAGATAAGCTAACTTGATTTGTTGAAGGTTAATTTTTATTTATCTATTTATTATCACTTTTCAGCTTCATAATAAATTAACTCTTCTTAAAAAAAGCTGGACCAATTCAGTGATTGATTTACATAAGTGAAAAAATTTTTGTTGATAAATTAATTTCTTTTTTTCACTTACAGAGTTGATAAAGAAGATTATGGCACATATAAAATCTTTTATGAATGATTATTTTTCCAGGCCATACTTCCAATGTTAAGTCAGCTTCTCATTTTATGGATTTAGATTAAGTTATTCATTCAAATTCAAATTCCCTTCCAAGTAAATATTATAAAAGGAAATATTGAACATTTTAAAAACTAGCCTCTTGAAATCATGTTTATATGCATTGGTAACAATTGAAGTTTGTTGGATTATGAGTTGCAATCACCTGATAGAGAGTTTGTGCCATAACAATAAAGGTTTTGCACTGTACTGACAAAATTTTGTACTGACCTGATAAAGGTTTTGTATCACATTGAAAGTGGCTTCATATTCAACTGACAAAGTTTTTGTACTGCACCAACAAAATTTGTTCATATTGAATCCATGACAAATTCTCAGCTTCTTATCCCAAAAGTGGACAAAATCCCAGATTAGTTAATAAGATTAGGTGTAAAAGCAATTCACCTGTTATTATATTAGATTAAGATAACATATACATATATTGTCAACATTGCTTTTCATTCAACCATGGAACTTATGAGCAACAAGGGAGGCTAGAAAGTTTGCTATAAATTTGTGAGCATGAAATATGTTTTGGATATTGTGATTATTGTCTTAGTTTGACATTGAAGTGTATATATTGGATATTATTATTATTGCCTCAATTTGAGATAAAAATTTGAATTAAAAGTTTCTTGACTTTTTAATGTTAAATTTATTTCTTTTTAATATGAGACTTCTATTTATGAAACTCCCAGTCTCATTTTGTCCACTTCTGGGATAAGCTGGAATTTTGTCCTGTCACCATTCATATCTAAAAGCAAATTGACAATGTCTCTGTGGCCTTCTGAACATATGTGCCATAAAACTCATTGTGGTAACCATAGATCTTTTATGATTGGTACCACAATTTCTATGCAAATTAGTTTGTGCTACAATTATTATGTAAATTTGTCAATGTTGCCACCTGTTCTAAGTAGCCACATTTCTCTAGACAGAATTGTATTAAAAGACAAACTTAGTTGCATCAGACTCACTCTACTTTTTGTTTGTTGTTTTTATGGTTTATAATCCTTTTGCAGATTATTTAAAGAAAGAAAATATTTTTAAATTGTAAGAATTATTTGGAGATAATAATAATTTACTGATACAAGTTCTACTAATTAACCCATGGCAGAGGGGAAAAAAATTGAGTTCATACCATTCCCAAGTGTACTTGCACATAACAGAATATAATGAACCTGAATGGAATTGGAATCACCTGCACATCCAAGCTTAAAGCACTTGGTATTTCTAAATGGTCACCCATCTAGGTACAGGCCAGGCTTGATGTTGCTTAACTTTGATGATTGTACAAGAACTAGTATTTCAACTTGATATGGCCATAAGCCTTGTGACTTTGTGCTAGCATAACCATCAACAGTGCTCAAATAGTTCCATCTATCCAATTCCACCCAAAATGCTTGGGTCAACCGATGGTATGGTTTTCAGGCACTTTCTAAAGATGTCGCATGCTAGGATTGCCTCCCTGGGAAAATAACATCACAAAGTCACCTTCCTAACAAATTAACCATAGACTCAGCCATGTACCCATTTGTCTTTTCTTTTTCTTTTTTAATCAATTCACTTCAAGCAAGACAATAATGCCACTAAGACTACTGGGAGAAAGAGAATGAAAAGACTTTTGAAAGAACTGGAAAACCAATCCTAAACAGGGAACAAGAGATAAACCTCTACAGATGTTCAAAATGAGGAGGAGTGTGAATTGGGTGATGGGTGAACCTTTAATTAAGTAAATTTAAGATGACTCTTGATTAGCAAGATTCTGACTGGTTAAAAAGGCTTAAATATATGACTTGTAAATGAAATAAGTAATATGGAAGATTTATTTTCTTAACAATTTAAGTGTTCAAAGTCTAGATACAAAGAAAGAATTTTTGATGCTGACTTTTTAAGCAGGTAAATATTTACCAATTTGAAAATTGGCACTGCACAATTTTTATCTATTTGGCTGTGTGCCATTTCAAGTTAAGCTAAATAAAAAACAGTCAAGATAGAAGATAAGTTTACTTTTGACAATACCAATGCTTACTAATAACAATTTAATTTTCGATAGATGTAAGGAATTTCTAATAACAAGATACTTATTTTTATACAGAGCTTCTAAAAGTTGTCAAGAAATTCAAAGTTCATTTCATATTAATAATAATGTTAATCAGTTTATTACTTATCTTAGAAAACCTAAAGGTATGAAAATTTTAACAAACAAAAGATGTGTATATTTGCAAATTTATTTTTTATTTTGAAATAGATAAATATGTTTTGTTTATACTTTGGTTTTGTTACAATTCGAAATTATTTAATTTTAACAAACAAACGTTTCACAAGATTTAGGATATGTAGAATAGTCTCCCTTGAATATTTTTACTCTATTTACTTCCCTTTAATCATGTAGTGTTTGTCAAATCAAATCATTAGTAACGTCCTCAGAAATCACCAGAGTATCATGCTGAATCGGCCATGGCATTTCTTGGATCATTAAGCATTATTTGGCCATACCATATCTTATCCCCAAAACATTATATCAGAAATAAGGTTGTACTTGGTACTAGTAAGATTTGTTTTGCGTAAATAAATGGAAAGCAGTTTTTTTTACTCTGATATTTTTAGCCGATCGTAGTGTGACGCAAACCTCGATGGAGACACTACGGACGTACGTTTTTAACTTCCACTTCAGTGGTAGATTGAACAGAACGAGAATAAGTATCGCAAAGACAAGTTGGCGATTAGTGTGGACGGCTAGAAAGCGGTCTGCAAGCGAGAGACGAAGGGCGATTTAATCTTTGACATTTTGTGGCGTGAGATGGGCTAAGGCGGATACTTTTTTGGGGGTCTACGGTGAACGACGACAAACGAGGTATTCTGAGGTTACAGATAACAAAAAAAAAAAAGTAAATCTTTGCAACACGTCGGCGGCTATCATTTACTGCTCGTGAAGTATAGTTGTAAGCGACAGACGAAGGAAAAGCCAATATAAGTGCAAAGTAAACGGAAATTAATAGAACCGGAATCTAATTGCAATTAATTCACTGATTCTATTTCTTATGCTGTTAAATGTTAAATGGTTAAAAATTTAATTCTGTACCTCCGTAATCCCTGCATAATTTATGAAGATTTTAAAGTGTCCGACACAAAGTAAGGTAAAAATTAGATTAGTGATTTTGTAGTGTTTGTGAAGGAAAAAAATGAAAAGATGTATATAAATTAAGATTTGGTAAAATGAAAAAATGATACAGAATAGAAGACATGCTATTAGAACATATTCTATAATTAATCAGTTTCAGACAAAATAAAAAACCTCTTTTTATTGAAAGTTATTAATAAAATACAACATCCTTACTGAGTAATAACTTAATAAAATTTAATTTATAATAATTTACAGAGAAAGTTAAAAAATGCACAACAATTAAAATGTTTATCAAATTATTAAACTGCAATTTCAGCTTTTAAGCCTTTATAGTTATTTATTACAAATTTTATATTCTTCAATTAACAATTTTCAAACAGAATTTAATGTATTACAGTTTGGTGCAGATTGCTGTGTTTACTAATCAGTTCATTCATTTAGTATAATTAAGAGACTACATATCAAGTAGTCAAATGGATTCAAATTAAAAAAATCTTCCTTTGTCTATTTCTGATAGTATGAAAACTTTGTCTTCAAAAGAAGAAACTTAACTGAAAATGTTCTGAAAACAATTCATGAATATAATTTGTTTCCATTGCACTTTATCTACATTCTTCTTGGTGCTACATCAATTTGCAATCGCATTCATCATGTAGATCACATGCTTTAGTAGATCTGTGTTATTCTAGATTGTTGCAGGATACTAGTATTTTTGCATAGAAATATGTTGTGGGCATCACCTTTTTGTTTGTGATGTGGATAGACATTTTATATTTATGGGCTCCTGGAACATTTATTCCTCAAACAATATTGGCGGACTCATGTGAGTATTGGTAAAACTATATACCACAAAAATATATATAAAACAAACAACAATGCATGCTATTAACAAAAGGAATTACTTGTATACACAATTGAAATCAAAGGAAAAGACATTAAAACTAGCTACAGGAATGTGCTTGTTTATGGGTGTGTGAAATAAGCATGTGTGATAGATACATTTGTGTGAGTGTGTATATGTGAGAGAGTTCAAAAGTCAACAGAGGACTAACGAAGCGAACACACCCTGTTGGCAGCTTTCTTTATCTATGTCGACTACATCTTGAATCAAAAATTAAAAAAAGAATATGATTGTCTTTTTATATACTTCAAGAAAGCTCTCCAATGTGTTTTTGACAAAGCCAAGTCGGGTAACCTGCAAGATCACATTCAATATGTGGATCATACACTTTAGTAGATCTGTATTGCTGTAAAATCACTTTGAATGTAGATCACATGGTGTTGTAGATCACATTTGGCATGTAGGGCATTCATTTGTCATGTTTTGAGGAGCTTTTTCTGTGTCAGGAAAGGCTGATTTAGTAGTGATGGAAGGGAAACAAAACTTTGCTCGATATACCAATGTGTTGGAAAAAGTCTTGTCTCATTTATGAATCATCTAGACACTAATAATGCCATTTTCGACAGGACAACGCAGACATACACACTTCTAAACTCATGAAAGACTGGTTTAAAACAAAAAAATATTGAAGTTTTGTACTGACCCACTAAGTCTAGATTTAAACCCAATAGAAAATTTGTGAGGAATTTTGTCAAGAAGAGTATACAAAAATAAACGTCAATTTGAAGATAGAGAAACTTTAAAATCTTGCATTAAACAGTATCAGAATGAAATTCCATCTGAAACTCCCAGAAAACTTATTGATTCAATGCAAAACAGGTGTGTTGAAGTATTACAATTGAAAGGGTATAAATGTAAATATTGAATTTTGTGCAATTTTACTTTTAATTACAAATTTTCAAAACTGTCTTATGCTTATTTCCACCCTCAAAAACGATGAAATTGAATATGTATACTAATACCATCGGATCTGGGTACCACACACAAATTTTCAGAGGAATTTGTGCAGTAATAAGAAAATTATTAACAATTTCATGGGGTGTCTTATACTTATTTCCACCACTGTATGAATTTCACTTGAGGTCTGGGTTGAACTTATATTCCAATAAGCAGTGAAGACATGGAGCCTCTCTGAGAGAACACCCATTAATCGTGACAGAGGAAAATTCATGGTCCAATCAGTGATGATAGAACATCAATAAATTGGTTTTTAAGGCATTGAATGTGACCAGCTAGGTTTTCCACCATTGGTATTATTTGAAATTTTGTAATATTATTTAAATTTCTTTTTTTTTGTTGTGTATGTGTGTTTTTTAAGCTTTGCTGTAAAATTTTACATGCCTTGAAGTTGTATGTCCACACTGTCTGTATCTAAAACAAAAACCCAAAACTTGGACCAATCACAAGTGCATATATAAAAAATAATTGAGAAGTGTAAACAATTAATTGCAGATACCCCTTGACAAGTGGATGGCGTAATTCCTGGAGGATCCATCCTGGAGTCAGGATGCTGAAGATAACATCAATTAGCTATATGACAAACCTTTTTACTTGTATTAATTCTATATATATATATTTCGATTTAAGTCATTATTAAAGATATGTCAGTTTTTCTTAAACATTATATGGAAAAATAAAACTCACTTTGAGTCGTTTTACTTGAGTTTACACCAGCTGTTAAAAATAGTATAAATGTGAAAACACTAAAATAACAATAAATACATGTAAAAGCATATTTCAATAAATTTTAAAAATAATATTATGTATAATATATATATATATATATATATATATATATATATATATATATATATATATATCATAAAATCATCAAAAACAAAAAAAATAGTATAATAAAGTATGTTCAGCAGATGTTCATATTTCAAATTCTTGCATATAGCACTTGTGTGTTGTTTTCTGTTCCAATACCACTTTTGAATTCAGATTTGTTTATATCTGTGCTCTGCTGTCAACATTCTCTCAATTACATTTCAATTGTAATTTAAAATACATTTTTTCCAATGGCTCCAAAGAAAAGTTCTAGTGCAAGTGGTAAGGCTGGAAGATAAGAAGGTGGAAATCAAGAATACTGTATGTAAAATCACAAATACTGTAATAGGCAATGGGGAGTGATTACTTGTGGTTTATAGTGTGATTATTTTGACCTAAGTTGGGAACTCTGGAATCAATTAATGACATAGGGTGAGGTACACCTGTATACAATCCATTGCTAAAGATGCTGGAAAAATGGTCATCTCATTCTATTGCTCCAGGAAGTACCTGAGTCTTGCTGACAAGTGTTATATTTCCAAGAGCCTGACTAGACCAAAAAGTGGAGTATTGCTACCATATCTGGGTGGGAGCTGAAAAATCCTCAGCCTTGATAGGGTTCCGAATTATTTACACAGTCTTGTAGGGGAAGACTTATTCTCCACTCTGCAGGCTCTGTTTCATAAATGCAATGCCACAAACCTATTATTACTCTATCACTATTTCTATAGAAAAGGTTCAGATGAGCTCCATTCTTTAATCCCACCAGTCCAGATATTTATACCTAGGCATGTCATGCCACTTCCATGGAACTGAATCACTCTTATTTCCTCTGTATTCCAAATATAAGGTGAAAGATCTACTCATACAACATTTTTCCCAAGAACCACTATTTTGTGGAACAGACTTCTATGTGGCAACTCCCCTGAACATTATAATTTTAACCTTTTCAAGTCATGGGTCAGTTGCTATCTATCCTTCTTATCCTCATAATCTTCACTTCCTACCACCTACTCTTTCATTCATTCATCATAACCATTTTAACAGTAATCCTCTACCTGGAGTGGTTCTCAAGCCTTATATTGGGTGAACTTTAGTATTAAAAAAATGATTAAACAACAAAAATAGCTGTGGGTGGAGTAGAGAGCAAAAAGAAAGGATAACTGATGAAGCAAAAGGTTGATCAATTGGGAACTAATGGATAGCAACTACAGTAAGAAAAAGACAGAAGATGGTGAAATGAGATACAAAGGTTTCCTGGCTAGACATAGCAGAGAATAACACAGTTATCATTCATAGTCTTCATGGAAAGAACTAGAAATGGCTTTTGTCTAAAAGTGAACTCACAATGTCTAATGTTTTATATATATATATATATATATATATATATATTTAGTTGGATAGATGTGAGTTTGTGACCCTGGGTTTTTCACGCTTTAGCGATCGTCAGACAGGGTCACAAACTCACATCTATCCAACCAAATATGTTAGCTCTATCTCTGATATTGAGCGCTTTCTAATAAGTACTGCACATATAATATATAAATAATTATACATATATATATTTATTTATATTTATATACATTTTTCACACACACACACAACACACACACACACACACACATATATATATATATATATATATATATATATATATATATATATATATATATATATATAATAGTATGAGGTATATGTATATAAAAGATCAAGCAAATAAAAAAATAAATAAATAAAGTGGGCCAAAGAGAAAAAAGAACACTAGAATACATAGATAGCCTCAATAAAAACCAGCATTAACTTAAATCAGAAACTCCCAAGCAGAAAAATCCAATCCAGAAAAGAGTTGGGAACACAATCTAAGACTGAAGACACATGGAACAATTAATTTTATATTTAAAGCAAACGTCAGACAGTTTAAAGAACAAATGAAGAAGAATTTCACTTGAACTAAATACTTAACCAACAGTACAGTTGCCCTGACCAGTTTGGTCTCTTCACAGGTTTTTTTTGTTCATTTTCTTCTTTTCTTATGTGGGCGATTCATTTTGTATTTCTTCTTTCCACTTGTTTGTCCATATGAAGTAGGTATTTGAGTTAAGATTTTCTTTATTTTTTCTTTTAATTGTCTGCGGATAACATTATATGTGAAACTAAAAGTCATGATATAGTTTTGTATCTCTTGATTCTCTTGAATTGTATACATATATATATATATATATATATATATATATATATATATATATATATATAGGGTGAAGTGGGTACGTTGTTGCCAGATGTTGGGCAAAATTAAAAATATAAAATTTTTAATTTTGAACATGTGCATTGATTTTGATTTTGTTGACTGCACAGTATAGTAGAGACAGTTGGGCACCATCTTTGAGAACAAGAGCACCATGATGCAATTCACTCATCCAGAAATTTGGAAACAGCATGCTGTACTGCTTGGCATTTGTGCTGGATGGTCCAATACAAACATTTCAGAGTGTTTATGTGTCAATCTGGGATAAGAATTTTATTCACAAATTTTGTAAATAAAGTATCAGAGTGTAGGATTATGAATTTTTGTGTTTTTGCTATTGGTGGTGTCTAGTTTTTGGGGTTACTTAGATTGATAAACATTTCCTATTTGTTTTTTATATCATTCTGTATGTGTATATGTATATGTTATAATACTAATAAAATAATAATGATGCTACCTGTTGATATATGTAACATTACATAATTCAACATATATCTAAATGAAGAGCTTTAATTATTATATCAGAAGTAACAATATAATATTATTGGAGGTTAACTCCTCACTTGTTTATAATCTAAACAAGAATGATTGTATTGATTATTACATAATAATAATAATAATAATAATAATAATTCTGTAATAATTAAGAAAATCATTCTTGCCTGGGTCCTGTTGATCACGGAAACATCAAACTCTGAGTCAACTCCCATTAACTATTGTGAACTTAAATTACTTCTAATAAAATAAATATTTCATTTTATTACATGTTCACCTAATACAAGGCCAACAGCCATTCAAGATAGAGGGTTACTGAATTAGGTTGTTGTATGGATGTAAGTGGAAGAAGTTCAAATTATGAGGATATACAGGATAGATAGCAGTTGACACTAGATTTGAAAGGATTAAGATTGTAGTGATCAGGTAAGCAACCTCTCGGGAATCCACTCCACAAAGTAGTGGCTCTTGTAAAGAAGCTGTCTCAGTGGAACTTCCAGCTTATCAATGGAATATGAAGGGAATGATGGTGATTTGACCTTGTGTATGTGGCATGGCAGGTTCAAACATTGAAAATTAGAAAAAATTAGAGAGTGATCAAAGAGCTGGTAAAAAAGAAATTTAAAACACTTTTAAAGTAATAATAAGAAAAATACTCATTTTAAGGAAGTTGCAAAAGGAGATTTGAGAAAACTGAAAAGGGTGTGGGATTATCTCCACTTGGCTTTGTCAGGTTTGCCAAGATGTTATTAGATGGCACTGTTAAACAACTGTTTTTTATTCTTTTTTCTTTTTTCCTTCTAACATGATAGAAGTAACACCAGAGCATGAGTGTTTTTCCTGATATGGGGTTATCTTTCCCATGGACGACTGAACTCTTTCACACACATGCATGTATCACACACAATTCCTTATAGCCCGATTTTAATGCCTTTTTTCTTTTCAGCTATTCTTGCATGCATGCAAATATATTTTCTTTCTTGTTTATCATTTATTAGCCATACGTAAAACATGAAAATATTGCCTTGTTGAAATTTATATCATTTCACCTTTCACCTCTACTTACAATGATGATCTGTCATTTAGATTTGTAAATTTTGTTTGCCACTGCTTTTAGTCCAACTAGAAGCATGTACCATAGCATATGGTGACCGCTGATGTGATCTGAACATGAACACAATGCAACAAGAGAAATAATCAAAACAAGTGGACTGATCAGCAAGAAAATATTTGAAGAAGTTGGTTTTGAAAATTTAAACAGAGAAAAAATGCAGAATATTAAGAACATTAAAGACATGAAAGCAACAAAACTGCTATTTTTAATTAAATATCACAAAGTGAAAACTTGAAAAGTTAAGCAAAAAGTACATAAAAACTGATTTCTCAGCAGTAATTTTTAACGATAAATGTAAAATTAATGACTAGTCTCATGTTTCAGTCCTTCATGGACATAAGTAATTAATAAAACTTAGAAGACAGGGTTGAGGTAGGTTAATGTTTTGGACTAATCTTGTAAGAAGTAAAATTATTCTTATTCAACTCTCCCGTCATATATGACATATGAGGGTTAAGCAGCTCAGTTCCTAGGAACCGACAACCAGACACCAGCACATATGATTTAATTATAGTAGTGAAGGCTTTGTGCAGAACCAACCCCACATTTTGAAGGGCTGAATACAGAGACTGGGTGCACTATATGCCACAAGTTCCCCAAACAACCTTTAGCAGGTTTTGAATTCAGAGTTTTCTCCTAGATAATTTGCCATCCACAGCTATAGAACCCAGTCTGTCCTGCTATTTATCCATAGATGGAGGGAGAAAAAGAGGATTAATACTTTTCCCAAGGGTACTAGCATGTAAGTGAATGTAATGGATTTGACTGGAATTCAAACTCGGCTCTTCGATTCCTCAATCCGTGCAGCTAACCATTACTCCACCAAACCTCCTCAAAGTAAAAATATATATATATATATATATATATATATATATATTAGGCCTTTAAATTCCTTGGGGAAGATAGGGCCACAAGATATTGTGGTTTCTATAACAAACCAATTTTTACGTGAATAGATTATTAGCCTACTCCACAAACACCAACCTGGAGGATCAGGTTTTGAATTCAGAGTTGTCTTTCTCTTAGACCAGTTGTCATCCAAGGCTATAGAATGCGGTCTGTCCTGCTATTTATCCATAGCTGGGGGAGATGAAGAAGATTCATACCTTTCACAAGGGT
>CAHIKZ030005569.1:2617500-2625000 GCA_903632075.3 Acanthosepion pharaonis
TTATGTAAAAACCTAATATTTAAAAAGATAAATTGAAAAAATATTTTTCAAGAAAGTAAGTATTTAAGCTAACATTAATCTGGTACAAGGCTACAAGTTTGGGACACTCAGTGTTGAACAAACTCACTAAGTTAGTATGGTCTGCTTATTGCTCCATAGTAAAAACATAGACAATAACTACACACATATTTTTGTAGTATTTACAGTTGCATCAATATTATAAATAGTAAATGACATTTAATTTTGTATATATCCTGAGAGCATTTACATACAAATTCATTTTCTTTGTCATTTGTCTATCAGTATATTTTTATTTAGTTAAATTTTTACTTACATATAAATTATACATATTATACATAGACATATATTTACATATCTAAGTTATAAATATAATAGATAGACATATATTTACATATATAAATTATAAATATTATACATAGACATATATTTACATATCTAAATTATATATATTATATATACATGTAAATATAAATTTGAGCTAAATGAATAAATTATTTTCATGATTAAAATGGAAATAATAAGAAAAATATTTTAAAAATATCTATCTCAAATTGTGAAAATGTTCAAGAAAAAATTTGTGTAATTTTAGATGTTAATTATAAATAACATTTTAATTTATATTCCCCCACTGCATATATAAAATTTCACAAATAAGAACATTACTTTAGCCTGATGAAGTCCTTTAAAAGGCTGAAATGCATTACATAGAAGTTTTTATTTTGTTATTCAATTACCCAACATTATTCTGATATATAGATACTTTTTAATTTTTTTTTACTAATGTACACCGAATACAAGGCCCAAGAGTCACTCAAGGTAGTGTTATTGTGTGGAGTTGTATTAGCATAAGAAAGGAGACTTTAGAAGGAATTGAATATATATATATATATATATATATATATATATATATATATATATATATATTTACATATCATTGTCTTCTATTTAAATATTTGTAAAATATACAATATTATAAATAGAATCTGACAAGATGATACTGAAGCCAGTTGTAAAATTGAATTATCTATGTAGAGAATAAAATTATTTATTTTTGGTAGCGTTTTATCTCGGCACATTAATTTCAAGTTTTTAAATTTGACCTATTTTGATAAAGTTTTGTTTTCAAATTTGTAATGGATTGCACAAATCAATAAAATTTATTCAAAATCTGTGCCCTTATTTTCAATGAAAAATTATGTACCAAATGTTGATTCAATACTATTGTCATATTTGGTGTAATGTATTTCCATTTCATGCCTTCATAAATTTAGATTTTCTCAATTTTAGTAATATTTTGGTATTGGCTCCCAAATGCAATCTCTGATAAAAAATTATTCAAATCTGTGAAATCTTTTCAAAATGGCTTTGTATGTTAATATCTTGACATAAAAAGAAGAATCCATATTTCAATGTTATAGTTATGTATTTACTAAAGAAATGGTAAAAGACAGAAAGATGACAAAACCTAAAATCACTAATAAATGGATGGCTTTTCTGCAAGTCTATGATAAAACAATTTTTTATAATGAGCAGGTGCAGATCATTAAGTTCAACTTGGTCTTGCAGAACAGGAAGTTGCCCAGGTGTTAATATCCAGGTATCATATTCATATTGTGATGGTGCTGAGAAGGCACCAAATGACATATAATCTTCCTTCAGGATGGGTTTTATTCCCAAAATTTGTTTTCCAGATGTATTTACAATGAATGAAAACTGATGTTTAGCCTAAACACTTAAGTACAATTATTTTGAACTTGAAATTTATCCTTTAGAGTGTAAAAATGCAAAGAAAAGTTATAAAGAGTGAAATTAACTTTTTCAAAACTTGTTTTGTTTTTTATCAACCCTTTGTGAGTTATTTCAAGCCAAAACATATTTTTGGATTGTGTAATATAGCAACAACTCTAAGTAGAAGCTCATGAAACTTTATTTGACTAATTCAGCTTTAGCACTGAAAACATTTATTTTATTATAGTGGATGGTTACAAGCAAGAGGGGAGATGGGATATGCTTATTTTATTACCACAGGTTGTAAGAATAATTTTTTTTTTTGCAAAGAAATATTGCATTATCAATTTTTTTAGAATAACAGTGATTTTACCAGATACAATCCCACTATTTAACCCACAGATTGTGGGAGGAGATGGATTCATACCTTTCACAAAGGTATTTGTGAATAAGTGAATGTAACAAACCCAACTGGAATTTGAACTTGAATCCTCAATTTCTCATTCTGAACTGACATCCATTACACCACCTGCACATCTTTTTCAAAAGTGATTGGAAGTAATGTTACATTAACAAACAAAATTCAGGAGTCATTTTGTTAATATTTCAATATTTAGTCATAGTATTATCAGAAAATTATGAATGGGCGTGACTTTCATTATCTATTTAAAGGAGAATATAGATGCAAAATAAAATGAAAAGAAAGTATTTGAAGTCAGTTCATTAAGATAAATAAGAAAAATAACTTTTTTTTAATCTTTCAATGTTTATTCACATCATCATCTTCAGAACATTAATTCTATTAATTTTATAACAAATTTAATATTGGAGATAAAGAAATTGAACACAGGTAGCAATTGGGACATTTTTATCCAATACTGCAAGATACTACAAAACAGAAATTTTAACTTGAAAATTCAAATGTTCTTAAATAGCCTCATCTGATCTAGACTCTCATATGGATGTTATGTGTGTGATCCAATTCCTTCAAAAAGTTGTCATTTTTGACATAACTGTTTTCTCAGATCAATGATTAAAAATGGCTTCAAGTGAATGAATCCTTTATCTCTTAAAAAGGAAAATCTTTTATCATTTCTTATAGACTGGTGCTACAGAATCACAAAAAGCTGTATGTACCAAATAAGAAAAACCACATCACTTGAAGACTTCCAACAACAAAGTGGAAAGCACATATAACCCAAAGAGAAAATAATGTTATAATGCAAATGCTAAATTTCCATGCTACAATAAACAAAAGATTTGGAAGGAAACTCCCATTGATATTAGAAAGAGCTATAACATTTAATGGACTTGAGAAGTGTAATTTCCTGAAAAACTGTTTTAATAATGATTTCATAAATTTCAACTGAGAATAATGATAACTATTCAGTGAATGAATGTCTTTATAGAAAATAAACCCTATTTCCAATACAATTACATAACCATACACATACCATATTAAAACACACCCAAACTTTATTTTCTACCCAATAACAGACAGTATTAAAAATATGCCAAAACGAATTCACAAACAATATATTCTGTTTAAATCAAAGTGTCTATTGGTTAGAAATTAACATCACCATATGAAATATTTGGCCAATCAGAGAAAGCTAAAGCCTACTTTCATGAAACATTTTTTATAAAAAACCCAGATTTTGACTTTCAAAGAGCAGAGATGCAGCTGTCTTCAAACCAAAGGGAAGACGTGACTACATACTTTTTTCCTTCCTTCCAATGCGTGCTGAAAGAAACGTGTCATCAACTTTAAAAGAATCAGCTGCAACAATAGCAGCATGACCGGCTAGTGACTTCAAATGAATCATCTCCAACATCAAAAACAATGCAGTCAGTGAACCTGCATTAATGATAAAAAATCTTTTCTTAACCACAGATTTTTTTTGTGGACCAACTATTAAAAATCTTTTCTAAACCACCTAAAGACTTTAACTCAACTAAAGACCTTTTTTTTACTCCTTTTCAACTTCTTTGAATTCATATACATATGTTTGTAATATAAATAATTTCTTTAACAGGCATACCCTTTATTTGTATCTTATTATTGTTTGGAATTTGGACATCTGGATTTTTAATATAACAAAACCTGTATGACTGAATTTCCCACACCTCATGTTTCTTGTATTGAAATGATTAATTACACCATTATTATTAAATCTTTGTCTATTTCTAGGAGTACATATGGACAAAAAGTAATTGATTGATTATTGATGGAGAAGGAATCAATGGAGAATATGCTCAGTATGAAGGTAGATTTCAAGAGTGTGGGCATCAAAGACAAGACTGCACTATTACTGGCTGTTTCATGCCATAAGCAATCAACTGACATTTATGTATTGTTCATAACAATAATTTATTTTAATTGAAATTGGTTCAGAAACATTAATCCTGGTTAGATTTCTCAAAAGACCATTAAGAACAAGAATCAATTAATGGTCATAAGCTTTTATCATTTAATGCTCAAAGACTGGTTCAGAGCATCAATTCCAAATATGGTTAGATTATGGCTCCATGTCTAACAAATATTTAGCTAAGTATAAAAGTTTATTTCCTGTTAATTTCTACCATTATCCAAGCACTTTGTCAATTCCTGTAAGTTCAGAAATATTTTGCATTTTGTTGATCAGTTGGTGAATTTTCTGTAATATAAACTGCCTGGTCATGAAGTGCATTGTGAAAAACCCTTGTGAGAAACAATTTTAAAAGTATTTAAACGCCCTGAAAATGATACCATAGCCACATAACAACAAATGTGATATGACAATAAATAATTCCAATCCCCAGTACGCAGTCAAAGGAAACAAAATACTATGAATGATATTTGTTAAACTTTGATTAAATTTATCAAATAGGGGTTTGAGACAATATCTTTTCTACACACTGTCAGATTTGATTATGAAAGTCAAAGTTCTCACAATAAGATTGATGTTCAACATCCAATACTGGATACTTCCAGATATATTTGTACTATTGTGATAAATATATGATGTGAATTTCATATCTGTTTGCCTTAGAAATATTTACATTAGACTTTTTGGTGGTATAAGATTTTATGATGCAACTCAAGAGTTACTTTTATATTGTAAATAAATATATATAAGCATATTGTCATTAATATTTATTTTTTAAAATGCATATATGCCATGGATTATATGAAAGACAGAACCTCAAAAGAGAAACAAAATATTCATTGACTGATTGAAATACAATATCAGAAATTGGAAAATGTTGAAGAGAGAGAGCAAAAAATAAAAAAAGAAATAGAAAACATTTGTAGGATATGAACAAGAAAAAGTTACAAAAAGATATTTGAGAAAATTGAAAAGGGTAATAATCAAGAAAAGTGATTTGACCAACAAAAATGTTGGTTTTGCAAATTTGAACAGAGAGAAAAGACATGAAAGCAACAAAACTATTAATTTTAATTAAGCACCACAAAATATGTAAAAAAAACTGATTTTTCAGCAGGAATTTTTAGTGATGAATGTAGACCTTATGGCCAGGCTTGTGTTTTGTTCCTTCATGAACATAGGAAACTAATAAAATTTAGAAGAAAACAGGGTTGAGTAATGCTTTGGGATAGTCTTGTAGGCAGTAAAATTATAGACTCTTCAAAGATAATGAATCATAGGATTATTGTAAGTTCTTTGAAAATTTTTTTGAATGGGACCAGCCATAAACCAAAAAGCTTTATGCTAAAGAGTATATTCAAGGAAGACAATACTCCTTTGTATTCAGCAACAGTGACTATTACTCATCAGATTTTCTTTTTTTATGTGCCGTGTCTCTTCAGAATGTAGGTGATCATGGCTCTCCACTTCCCCCTATCCCTTGTAGCTTTCAATAAGGTTTTTCCCTTCTTCTCCCAGACCCTGTTCTATCATCCACTTGCTTAAGCCCACTAAGTATGTCACATGTGACGAGACAAGAAACATCTCCACATCCTTTTATAAAAAAAAACAAAACAAACACATACATACATACACAATGAAATGTGCATGCATTTTCTATACACATAGACACCGATAAATACATGTACACACATCCACATACATTGACCTAGAAAATCTGTTACCACAACCAAGAAATATTCAAGAGTGAAAGTGTTATTAAATGAATGCTAACCACTTATTAAAATATAACTTATACGGGCAAATATACATAGATAAAAATGGTTAAAAATAACATTATCTAATATATAAAAAACAAAAATTCCAAACACACAAACATCTATAAAAATATATATTTTTATCATATAAGTCGATAAATGCTTTATTATATATGAGGTGAAAGAAAATAAGATAATAAGAACTACCTACAGATATAAGTGTACAGTCACACATATATACATATATATGCATACACACATAAGCACAAATATGTCTACACATACCTACATATATATATATATATACGCATACAGATATGTATATATACACATACAGAAGCAAGTATAAATATATCAACCCACACAGCGATGTAAAAAATAAACAAACCAAATATAAATATATATACATATATGAACATATATACAAATACACATATATACGCATATACACATACACATACATACACATACATATATATACATACATAAACATATGCATGTATACATATGCATATATAAACTAAACATACAAATATACATATATACCAACACATATACAAACACAAAAAAAACATACAAACGTAAATTCACCTATATACACATATATATGCACAAGCACATCCATACATATCTACATATATATATATATATATACATATATATATACACATACACATATATATATATACACATACACATATATACATATATACATACACACATAAAAATGGGAATATATATACAGAAACCTACATATATTCTAACAACATTATCTTATTGACGATAAAATATAGTAAAAGTTCATAATAATTTTTTAAAAAGTAACCACACACAGTTGTTGATTAATTCTATAAACAATTAAAAACTCCCTATCAAACAAAAGTAGATTTTAGTTAATATCGATGATATATTCCAAGACACTAATATATACATACATATACTAGTAAATACGAACATACATTCACATATACAAATATATAATCATGTATAAATACCTGTATCGACACATCCATGTATACACATATATAAGTACACTCCCATCCACACATATACACATAAATACACACACATATATATATATATATATATATATACATATATACACACATAAACACATATAAATACAAATACATATACACATACATATATATATATATATATATATATATATATATATATATACATATACACATCACTAACATATACATATATATACATATATACACACACACACAAATACATACATATACATATATACACATGAGGCAGTAGACACAAACCAAAGTTTACATACCTACACATACACACAAACAAGCTCACATATGATAGGTGTCAACACACACATATACACCCACACACATACACCCACACCCACACACACACACACACAAACACACATATATATATATATATATATATATATATATATATAAATATATACATACATATACATACCTATAATAACAAGTACAGATATATATGTACATACACATAAATACACAGACATTCAACCATATACATACATAAACGTACATACATATACATACATAAACATATATCCATATACACACACACACACCCATATGCATGTATCCTAACATACATACATAAACATATTCATAAGT
>CAHIKZ030005569.1:2630000-2632500 GCA_903632075.3 Acanthosepion pharaonis
CTCATGCCAAATTCACTATAATTGAGAGAATAGAAAAGTTCAGAGCAGATAACATTATAAAGATTTTAGAATTCCATGAAAATAAGTGGATACAATGTATAAAAATGCACTATCCAGATGAGCCCAATCACAAATTTAACAATATAGATAGTATTAATAAATAATGCCACAAACCAGGACCGACCCACATTTCTCACCCACACAGACATGCTTACAGAGGTGTTGAGGCCTCACACCCACACGAATATACACACTTACACACATCATACTCACTCCCAAATGAGCCAAACGATAACACACACCCATAGTAATATACATACTTACACACATCATACTCACTCCCTAAGAATGAAATAACACACACAACACACACACACACACACACACTTAACAGAGACATATTCCCTTTCCAGGAACCAATAAAACTGTCAAAATGACCAAGGGAATTCAGAGCAGCATGAATCAATCCAGCTCTTATCTTAAATAACAACTTAAAAGAGACTGTTTGACCAACACAAGGACTGACCAAAATTCAAGTTAAAAAAATAAAAAAGCAAATGAAAACTACAGACAAAAGTTCATTTTCTCAATCAAGACATTCATTTCTGTAGTTCACTGCTACCAGTAAGCAGAAAAATTATTTTCTCCTGATGATGGCCATGTTGGCCGAAACTAGTCGAGGAATCTAAATGAAATAATAATAAAAAATGAAAGAATATTAATATACAACCCAGTGTGTCTGAAGATTTTAATTTTTTAATATTGTTTATTGTTCAAAAAAATATATATATATATATATATATATATATATATATATATATATATATATATATATATATGTGTGTGTGTGTGTGTGTGAAGGAATATAGTTTTAAGTTTTGCTATATTTATGGGATAAAGTGCACTTTATCAGTGATGTAAATGTAAAAAAGTGAACATTAAGCGAACAGTGGCCTGATGATTGCATCTAGCATGAAACGGTCTGTTGCCTCTGAGTGTTGACATCAATGTTCACTTTTTGCATTTATATATATATATATATATATATATATATATATATATATATAGTACTATGCAAAAAAGTAAGTGAACACCTAAGATAATATTTAAAAAATTGTCTCTTTTTTTCCAGATGATCAACAAATCTTAATTAAACTATATATTCATTAAGAAAAAACCTTTATTCAAACAATTACAACCAGTTTCAAAAATGTTTATCAAGCTAGAATAAAAATATTAATTAAAAATGACAGTTTATACACAAACTAAACATAATGAACATTTAAACAGACACATCTTGTTGTTTGAATTCAATACAACTATTTAAAAAGAATTCCTATTATCTATTAATATATATTTTATATATGATTGGATGGTGAAAGTTTTTGGTCTCAACAAACTTTTCAATATATGGACAAAAGACTAAACATCAGAATTGTTTTGGGGGAATATTTCTTAGTTAGACTAAGGCTTTTAAACACCCCTTTATATATTAACTAAGTTTAACTTAGTTTGATACAAGGCTACTAAATGAAAACCAAAATCACTACAGTTGAAAACATCAACAAGATTAAGTTACTAACCATCACTATATGACAGGTAACTACATACATATATATATATATATATATATATATATATAGTTACAAAAAATACATGACAGCAGTAATAAAAATACCATACAGCAAAACAACATATTTTACCACAACCAGATGCACAATAATTACAAGCAGGATGAATTCATTATACGATGAATCACTAAACATCATATTTCCGCCATAAATCCCGAAAAACATGTAAAACATATTAAAGAAAATGGAAAACTGACAACTTCATCATCCCTAATCAAAATAACCTTATGAAATCTAAATGGCCAAGATAGTGTATCAATTTTAATGTCCATTAAAAGACTGTGTTTTTTGTCAAATCAATTAGCTATATTAGTCATACCACTACCTCCTTGAGCCTCATGTATCACTTATATTTATCATACCACTACTTCCTTGAGCCTCATGTATCACCTATATTGGCCATACCACTATCTCCTTGAGCCTCATGTGTCACCTATATTGGTCATACCACTACTTCCTTGATGCCTCATGTGTCACCTATCTGACCAAAGTGCCACAAAAAGGCTCTTAGCCACCCACAATTTACAACAACCCATAAGAAAGATTCTGGTTGATAAAATTAGCATCTTATATAGGTCTGGTTACTGAAAACATTGCACTGTGAGAGAGATCCTTAACATAAAACACCTGGCACCCAGTATAAATCTCACCTTATTCAGCAACAGAAATGGTGCATTGAAGATTTTTTAAATAGAATTGCAGCCATGCTCAACTTGGAATAAACTTACTACTATTTAGACACCACAAATCTACATCTTAAACAGACAAACATGAAAAGAAATTAACAATACTTAACAACAAAACTCCTTTGAAAATGCTTAAAGAAGTGGCTGAAATCACTTGAGACAATAGACACTAAGGACAATTTT
>CAHIKZ030005569.1:2635000-2637500 GCA_903632075.3 Acanthosepion pharaonis
AGAGTTTCTTAGTCAGGACAAGAACTTTCCAGTATTTCACTTCTATAGAAAGTAAGCCAATGTCAAAATTTAATTTGTATGTTAGAATGTGAACAATACTGTGAATATACATCCCTGTGCAAATTAATTGAAACAACTGATTTAGTTTCCTTTCTTTTACCATATGGTCAGTTTTAGACCCACTGGAATGACAGGGTGCAATTGATATCTATTTTTCCTTAGATTAGGTCATTTGCAGTGGTGTGCAGTAATATGAATCTATTTTTGGGGTTTATAATGAAATTTGTTTGACCTTGAAAAATAGTGCATCATCTGTGATTGTATCAGATTTTCATCACGGCCAAACACTATTGACTGTCATTTAGCTGTCCTACAGTCATTGTCTGCAATGAATGTTATTCCAAAGAAATGTACAAAAATTGTAACATTGCACAAACACACTGGCAAGCCTTACCAATGAGTAAATCAAAGTAATATAGACTGGGCTGGAATCTTTCCTGATTTAAATCTAATCAAGAATCTGTGGCCAATCTGCAAAGAACAACTTTGTGGAATGGACATACAGAGTACTAACATGTGCACTGGGTCATGTTTCATTGGAAAAATATGAAAAAAGGTAAATAATAATGGAATTATTCATTATGTTTCAATTAATTTGCACAAAGGATATATTAATGATTTCAAATGTTTTGGCCTGAAGATTTATCTATACTCAGATATCTGATGTAAAATATTAACTTCAAACATGCCTTCTGGTTAGAAAAAATGGTATTTTATATATCTCAGAAAACAAAATTAATAAATTAATTATAATAATCTAGGAGGTGTCTATAGTATAGCTGTTATTTTATATACATCATTCAGACTGTTGACCTCATCTTTATTGTTATATTCACAACATTTTGGCCATTGTATGCTCCAGCCTTCTCCTGGTGATATGCGTTGAAATTTCAAACCAAACACTTTATTTCATCCACAGGAGTGAATTGTTCTAATCTCAAATACCATGCCTTTGTTTGAATATCTGTTTCCCTTTAGTAACTCAACTCTCCAAATTTTTGTTCCCTCTGATATGGCCAGGTATTGAACTCACAAATAATTTATTCAAGTCATTTTTTGGATCATTCAATGCTTTTACCTGTTGGGGACATCAGTGAGGAAATTTTTGTCTTAGTAACAGTTTTTTTCCAGAGCTAGTATTACAAATTTAAATTTTTTTTGTTATTGTTGTTTTTTCCTTGCTCACTGTATTACTGGTTCCTATATTGTATTCATGTCTATGCTTGGCCAGCAATTTTTGTGGCCATGCAGCTGTGGCAAGAAATATAAAAGAGAAACAGGCTGCCCACCCCTAAGACTACAGGAACACCGTAAGGCCATAACATGAAGGGAAATATAAAAATCAGGCATGGCTGACTATATATGAAAAGAAAAGGGAAATCACTGCCTTCTGTGGGATGAAGTTGAAATAAAAGAGAGCGTCACTGGAAAATACGAAAACTTAAGGAATCAGCACATATACTAAGCTACAAAAATCTTCTAAGCTGGCCAAGCATAGACATGAATACCTCAAATCAAGAATCTAGACAGATATAGTATAACTGTTATTAGCATGGAAGTAGAATTTGTGAGTTCACTGCAGTTCACTTTTGTACAAATAGCCTAGGTAAAGGTATAAATCTATCTCTTCACCCTCCAAGCTATAGGCCAAATAGCAGGGCTCTCTTGCTTTGGTTGGAGAAGAATAATTGAATTCAAAACTATTTGTGTATGGGGGCTAGCAATTCCATCTGATAAAAACCAATTTGCCATTGAAACCACAGCAGCAACAGCTAGCAGTGAGGTTGTGACCCTGTTCTGTATATTGAAGTCTAATGGTAGTAAAGGAGACCAGGAGGATAATAATCCAAGTTAATTAAATTTGGTATGACAATAATTTGACTTTAATCATAGAATACTTATGTTTTTAATCCAAGATTCTGAACTAATTTTAACCTATCTCTTTAAAATAATCTATCATTGTTGCAAAATGTTATCCTTTTCCTGAAGAAAAGTGACAAGATATATAATTATCATGACTTTGCCAGAGAACTGAAGAGGTTGTGAAACAGCAAAAAAAAAAAAAGAATGCGACAGTCATGCCAGTTGTTATCAGAGTGCTAAGAGCAATTATGAAATGCCTATATAAAAGAGTGTAGAAGAAAGTGCTAAACTGCTATGTAAGATCTAATTTCCTTTTTGGCAGTTGTAGGGGACTTATAACTTTGAGTAAATAATTATAAATCCCCTTACATTTATATATATATACAAAAAATACTTGTATGTTTTTTTTATAGATGTGTGTAATGAGAGTCCAGATAATTTAGTTAGGAAATACAAGATGTGTCTGAGGTTTTCTTACCTCAAATTTTTGTTGAGTGCTAAAAGATAAATGTTACTATTATGGCCTAAAAAAGGAAACAAAATTTTTGTTGACACACATTTTGACACCCTGTCCATG
>CAHIKZ030005569.1:2642500-2647500 GCA_903632075.3 Acanthosepion pharaonis
CAACTGAGTTTTACAGTGATATTTTTCAAGAGTCATAATTAACAAAAATAACATTGTTTGGCTAGCATAGACCTGGCATGTCTACATACATAGCTTTGAACTCCCAAGAGATATTTACATATACATTAATAGATGGAACAGGTAAAATTACCTGCCAAATTGTTGTTATGAGTAAATATACATGTATAAATTATATCTTTCAGTCATTATACTCTAATTATTCTTCAAAGAACATTGATAAACAAATAAATAGATTGATAAATAAAACTGCTTCTGCAATTAAAAGTATTATGAGTTATTTTGGACTTTTAAAAATGTGCTCATTACTGTACAATTATAGATAACAGCAGCTTAAACAAAGTTTTACTGATTTAAGAAGACATTTTTAAAAGATTTTAAAAGTACTTACTTCATGTTTTTGGTGGGTTATTTTAAAATTCTTTTGAAAGTAGAAATTATTTTACAGGCCAGTTGTACAAATATTTGTTAGAATAAATTATTTTTTAAACAGAGTCAAGAGACTTAGAAAAGAAAATACTTTGAAACATTTATTAAACTGAAATAACTTTTAAGACTTCTAATAAAAGAACTCATATCACAGTTAAAGAATTTAATTATGAAAATTGATTACTGGTTTTTGGGTGGTCAGTGTTCAATCCCAGTTGACTCATAATTCAGATAGGAAGCTCATAATAATTGGAACTTTTTGAAAAACTTCAAAGCGTATCTTCAGGACAAGTTAAACTGTGAATTTTCATTAGTCTTTTGTGCATCAGAATTACTTGTGTTGATTTTACAAATAAGTGAATTTATAGCTGGTGGCTGGTTAGAATGGGATTTAATTTCAGACCAATTTAAGTTGGTATGAAAAGCCAAGATTGTCAAGCTAGGTAATTTGGATTTTGCTAGCATAACATAAATAACCATAGGGTCTGTTTTTTCTGTTTTAAGTGGAATTTTGAATTAAAAGAACTGACAAAGTGAGATTTGAACATGATTTAACATGTTGACAAGAAAGAAGCCAGGTGTTTGAATGTTTATTGGAGGGGAGAAAATTCTGAGAAAAAAATATCAGTTTAAAGAAAACACAATTATCTTGATGGTAGGGGTGGGATGACCCTCTTGTGTTATGAGAAGTGGAGAACCAAAATGACCATCAGACAAAATCCAGATGGGACTGGATAGATAAACCAGAGCAAAGGTTTATTTGGAGACAAAATGATGAATCACTGTTTATTGATCATTAATTCCTACTCTGAGATGAGCAGGTGATTCATGAGGAGGCAGAAAATGGCTGAGGTTTGAAATTGTATGGGCAGATGAAAATATGGATATGAGTAGGGTGGAATTTATAATTCAACCAGATAATAATAAAAACTGGTCAAGGGAATCTAGTTGATAACATAACCAGTGAAAACCCTCCCTGAGAGTAGTGGCAAGAAATCTTTCAACCAATAGGAACATTAGAAACTGAAGTGGACCTTTTGAACAAGCCAAATTTGGAGAAACTTGGAAAATGATAAATATGGGGATTTTGGTAATAAATCAAATGGTAATCAGCTCAAACACAGTGGGATACTTCAACATAAGCAGGACCAATTCTGACCCTTGAAGCATCTGTAGTCCAGTTGTCAAGCAGAATACTGAAAATTGACATCACCATCCCTTTTCATTACCTACTCCACCACTTCTTGCAAGATTGGTTAACTGAAGAAATTTTCACCAGCTTAAGTTTTTATATGTGGAATGATTGAGTAGAAGGGCTGGAAACCAGGTTTTGGAGACTAACTTTGTCCGCAGACCTGAAATAAAATTTTGCTGATTTAATTTTTGAACTGGCTACCAGTTACTAGTTTGGAACACTGTCTTTTTTGTAGTATTTTGTGAATGACACCAACACCTAGTTACTTACTTACTAGTTGTATTTAGGTAAACCACAGAACCTGAAGATATTTCAACCAGTTTTACATAAGACTTCATCAAATCAAAAACTGAAACACAACATGTGGAGAAGATTGACTGGTGGATTGACTGGATGATTGGCTAACTCCAGTAGATATGGTAGTAGTGTTATACTTTAGACGTTGATAGGTTCTTTTTTAACTATGATCCATAATAAGTAAATTTTAGCTGGAGATTTGGATTTTAGAAGCATGGAAATTTGTTATGCAAGTGTTGAGAATCTTGAACAATCCAATCTTCTTCTCTTCTTTTACTCATTCTATGCATCCTTACTCTTTTCTACTAATACTTTAGCCAACTTTTCCTTTAGCCAACCCTTGGATAAACACATATATTTAAAGTCAATTTTAGATTACTTGTATTATTTAGATTATTCAGACTGTTATCTTTATCTTCATTGCCATATTAACAATATTTCAGTCATTGTATGCACTGGCTTTTTTCAGGTGATTAGAATTTTGAACCAAACCCTTTATTTCATCCACTGGGGTAGATTGTTCTAGCTGAACTAGAAAAATCTACCCAAGTGGAATTTTGAACTGAACACTTTATTTCATCCACCGGTATAGATTGGACAAAATAAATGGTTCGGTTTGAAATTCCAATCACCTGAAGAAGGCTGGAGCATAAAACGGCTGAAACGTTGTGAATATAGCAATGAAGATGAGGATAGCAGTCTGAATAATGTAAATAATACAAGTAGTAATAATACTTCTTCTCAGAGATACAGACAGAAATTCAATTTTCGATAATATTAAATTTTTTTTCTCTACATCATTCTTATATTACATTAATCAAGCACAAACTGACATTTTTATTGTTTGATTATAAATCTTTGCATTTTTTCTTGCCACCTACCATTTTTACCTACATTTATAAACAGAATTTCATGCTCTCATATCGACTCTTATGTCTACTCTTGTATCTACTTATGTATATATACACAAAGAAGTCATTCTGAAATAATTTTATTTTCATATTTTTATTCAAAATGATTATATTTTATATTAAAAACACATTGCAAGTATTTTTCATTGTATATGCTTGTGATAGCAAATGCCAAATAAAAAACAAAGTACTGTCCAACTTTCTTCAAAATCTGAAGGAATACTGAAATATAATGGTAAAAACAACAAAAATAAAGATACCCGTCCAAAGGTTCATGGAAGAATGATTATAATTAACTTTAGAATTTTAAACAATAGGCAGTCAAATGAATGGCTAAAATGTAGTCATCAAAACAAAAATGGTGAGGATATTAAATTGACTGGATTTCTGATCTGCACAATTTGCTTGCTTCTGTAAACTGACAGCCTGAGTAAAGCTACAATAGAAAAAAAATCAAGAAAATTACTAATCAAATTAATAATGGCCTATCTAAAAAGAAACAAAGATAATATCATTACTAGTTTAATTAGTTAATGAAATACCATTTTGTCAGTATATTTATGATTTCATTGATTAAAAGATTTAAGACCTTATTGGAATCAAACTAAATAGTCACACCTGCTTAGGTAATTAGATTTCAGATAATTTCTTTCAATATTTTTACAAATACAAATACAAATGGAATTAAATTAGAACCAATTCTCTTATTGTTGTGAATCCAATTGGTGTATCTTAAGATTTATTTTTCTTATGATCATTTCATATATTTGTGCAATTAATGTTTTTTTGTGGTAATACAAAATATATATAAAAAGATACCAGAAGATGTAGAAAATGAAATTAATATTTTATTTTTATTTGAATGAAAATAAATTTCTATGACGAAAAGCTAAACCACAAAAACAAAAGATTTTAATAGTTGTTTTTATTTAGTGAATTCTACTAAAAGCCAATTAGAACATGCTGTTGGTACAAATGCATTTTTACTTTTTCATTTAATGTTGGTTTTAAGAAATTCTTTTATTCCTGTTTCATGATTTTTTTAAGACTGCTTATAAAATCTATGCAGCAAATGATTTTAATTATGCCACTTAACTTTCAGTCATAAACATATTTACAGAATTCAAAACAGTTTAATCTGGTTCATTTGTAACAAAACACATATAAAGTAGGTTTGATTAAATTTTAAGATACAGGCTTGAGAAAAGTGTCTAACTTTTGCCAGGAGTCACATCACAATTTAACTTTTATTAATGCTAATGTTCATCCAATACAAGCCACTCATCATAGAGGGTTACTGTTAAAATGGTTATGAATAGTGAGTTGCAATATGAGTCAAAAAGGAGGTGGTGGGAAGTGAATATTATAAGGATAAAGAGGATAGATAATGATTGACACTTGACTTGATGAAGTTACGATTGTATTGCTCAGGGAAGCATCCATGTGGGAGTCTGTGCCACAAAGTAATAGTTCTTTAGAAAAAGCTGTGTGAGTGAAAGTTTCTCCTTGCATTTGGAATATGTAGGAAATGAGGATGATTCAACTCCATGGGAGTAACAGGGCATGTCTTAGCAGTAAAGGTCTGAACTGGTGGAACTAAAGAATGGCGCTAGTCAAAACATTTGCCACTTAAATAGAGATAGAGTAGCAGTGATAGGTAATGTATACATTATTATCCAATTCAATTTGTTTATTTGGTAAGCTGATTTCAAATATTCACACAAATTTAACTTGATTTACAACAGGTGGACATCAATTTTGACTGTTCTATCAGACACATTAAAGGCAACATACTAAGTTTATCAGGCATAACTTAATTTTCTAGACTACTTATATCAAATCATATATACCAAACATATACATAGCTAGGATTGTTTTGTGTACATATAAATAGCAGGTGGGCAGAGACGACTGTTCTGTAGAGGATATATGTAGTAGTAGAGGCAGCTGACTGGTGCCTTTAAAAACCTACACTTTCAAAAAAGTTCTTCTTCTTTTTTACTTCATAGGGTCACATATTCTAACAGGAAGCATACCTCACCAGCCAGTCGGTAAGTAGTACATTTGTTTGTTCAGGAATGTAGACTTGGTTTCAGAATCTGTTGTTAACAAAAGGCATTTTTTTCCACAGCCAGATTGATTTCTTTTCA
>CAHIKZ030005569.1:2655000-2685000 GCA_903632075.3 Acanthosepion pharaonis
CTTTAGAATATTATTTGTGAAAGAAATGAATCTGTTTATTCATAAAAATATTACAATATAAAATATTCTTTAAAATCTTTTACACAATACATATCAAACAAAGTCTATACTCTCAAAAAAGGTCTCACTCTTAATTTTCTTTGAATCTGCAATTCACTTTTGCTCTTCCTTGAATATTTTAACTTTTAAATTTCTAAATATTGTGGACATTTTATGAAAGACATGCAATCAATTAACCCCGTTTAGTGGTGTTTAATCCTTACATCAGAATTATAAATTAGATTGTCACCCTCATAACAGTCTCCAGCCTGGTAAAAAAAGAAAAAAAAGTATGTAAAAATGAATTATTATTTACTTTTGGGAGAATGTGTTGATGCGAAATGATTTATTGTTAAGCATAATATTTGAAGCTGATCAGGAATTAAATTGATGTAATTAAAATTATTTGAAATATATTAATGGTTATAATAATAGTTGTTTCATTTCAATGTTTGTCTTTTGATAAATATTGAAAAATTTATTAAAGTCTATACTTATATGACCTTGTAATAATGTTATTATATTTATATCACATAGTAATAATGTTATTACATTTGAACCTAAGTGGTAATTTTTTTAAATCAGTTAAGATGTCTATAAGTGAATTACTCAAAGGTAAGTAAATATTGAAATTTTCAAAACTGCATTTGAAGTATTTATAAATATTAGCAGAAAATATAAACTCTGGGTGGAAATTTAATTACAAACTTATGTGGAAGATATGTTTTCAAAACAGAAATAATTTGTATAAAATTAAGTAGATAAATAAAGATCTTTGATGTGAAAATTGGTGAACAATCTGCATTAAATGTAAATTTTCCATTATTTTAAATGCCAAAAAAAAAGGCAAAAAACAATGCTCAAATATAAATTATTTAGATATTTAAATATTTCTCAAAATTAATTCCGAGTACAAAATTAATCAATATAATCAGAACAATTACCATTAATCATTAAAATGAATTAATCATTTTTCTATAAATCTTTTTATGGTAATTGTTCTGATTAGATTTTCTCTTTGGTACCTAAACTTTACAAATTTAAGTGCAGTACTAGATTGGTAGTTGGGTCTCATTATTTTACACTTTAAATTGCTAGATGTGACCATAAGTTCTATGCTAAGAGTTTCTTCTGCACTTCTTGCCTGTGGAATTCACTTCTGGCTTCTTAATTTCCAGTCAAATTTGATCTTTAAAAATTTAAATGCAATGTCAATTGTTATCTTCTGTTGTTTTTTTCTCCTTAATTATGTTTTTCTTTTTCTCATATTCTTTCACACTCAGTAACCCCCTGTGTTTTAGTGGCTTTATCACCTTGCTTGGGTTAAAATGATTAAAAAATGCTTTTTATTAAGTTTATCTTTTTGTCCTTTAATTTATAAATGTAACAAGTATTTTGGAATAAATTTCATATACTAACCATAAAAATTATTCTGAGAAAGAACAACTTTTAAAAGTAGAGAATTTAAATGTGATGTCAATCATTACCTTCTGTCTTTTTTAATTCTTATTCTTTTATTGTCATTTCTCCTTAATAGTAGTTTTTCTCATATTCTCTAATACTCAGTAACCCTCATGCGTCATAGTGGCTTTATTGCCTTGCTTGGGGGGAAATGTTTAAAAAAAGGAAAACAATTTTTATAATGTGAGTATTCCAAATATATTTATCTGAATATCGATAGTTTAAATAAACTCAAACAAGGAGTTAAACATTTTTATTTAAGTCTATCTTATTATATCACTATCTTTTAGAAAGGAAAGACTAATGATAATTTCTCTCATAAAATCAATTTAAATCATAATTGCAAAGTAATCTTGCATGAGATCAATACTCATTGGTTGACAGTTATAAAAAATATAAGAACTAGAAAAAAAGTATGTTTTGAATTAAGCAATCTGTTTTTTTAAGTGAATTATGATAAATGGAGTTGATTCTTGGCCAGATTCAAACCAGCATTGTTGCCCACCAGATCACAAATTTTGATAAAAATTTATAATCTGGGGTCAGGACTAAATAGGTGATTAACTTGTTAATAATGATACTTGAAGCCAGCCCCTGATAAAAGGTAAATATGACTATAAATAGCAAGAAATTATTGAGAAAAAAATGATAGCCCAAAGGATGAGAACACAGAAATTTGCCCCAAACATTTATGATAAACTTTGGAAGAGCTAAACAAAAAATTTACTCCTTTCACAGTAAATTGAACATTTATAAAAAAATTTCCTTTTATTTCATCTTTTTTTTTGGCTACAAAATTATGCTTTTTAGAGAGGAAAAAAAAATTTAGTGGCATAGCTCAGAATATAACCAGGGGTAAACATGGCTGCTTTTACCCAATTTAATTCTCCAAAAGTATTGCATTTTGCAATTAATTTTAAAGAAATAAACTGATACAGTAGTAAAGATGTCTGATATTATATTCCAAAAATAGTACATCCTGAGTGAATTATTGAATGAATGATTATTTTAATAGCAATTCAATAAAAGATATTGAGAGTGCCTCTAACTATATATATATATATATATATATATATATATATATATATATATATATATATATATATTAAATGAATACTGTATTTTGTGTCATATAACATGCATTGATATATAACACAACAAATAATTTGGTAGAGAATATTTATAAAAAATTAAAAAGCTTACAATTTCCAAGAATTTCAAAGCCCTTCTGTTAGTAGAGTTTTGGTCTAAGATTGTAGGCAATTGGATATTCTCTGACCCTCAAAACATCCAACTAACCTTATAAATACCAAATATTTGCCATCATAGTTCACCTGCTTTCATCAGCTTGTTTAGGGTTTATAGAATAGTTAACAATCTACAACATTGTCAGAGTAGAGGATTGTGGATCTTTTACTTATATAACTGCATCACCTGAATATAGTTTACACTGATATCTGAATTAAATAGTACATTGCTTTTTTGATATTATGGCCTGGGATTTTAGTGGGTTTAAAAATTAGAGGTTCAGCTTAAGCTACCATACATATCAGTTGCATTCCTGAATATGCCCTAAAGTTTGATAACATCCAGCTGTACAATAGCAATATAATGTACCACAGACCTGTCACTAGTTGCGGGTTAGAGGACCTTGCCTACTGCAGAAAATCATTTGCACCCACACCCCCATGAAAATGATGGAAAATAATGTTCAAATTCTTACTTGTGATTCCTTTGCTGAAAACATTCTGGCAATGAGTCTGTCTTACTGTAAGTAGATTTTACATTGGCTTTCAGCTTTAATATATAAATCATTTTACATTGGCTTTAATATATAAATCATTTTACATTGGCTTTCAGCTTTAATATATAAATCATTTTACATTGGCTTTCAGCTTTAATATATAAATCATTTTACATTGGCTTTCAGCTTTAATGTTAGATTGATGATTCATCTATAACTTATATATATTTTTAATATTTTAAAATTATTTTGATTTGTAATCATAATTAAATCTTTTATAATCTGAAGTCATCAGAGAACTATTAAGTCAAGCTGTTCAGATCTTAGTCAGGTAACAGGTAAAAGATGCAAAATGATTTCTGGAGATTTGTGGAGTAAAAGGACTATTTATATGGTCAGAAATGCAGTATCCAAATTTTTAAAGTGTAAACAGTGAATTTTTTAAAATAAAATGATTATAGGATTTATAATAAAGGAATTAGTAAAAAGTAACTAAGTTTATTGAAAAGCAACATTTTTGTTCTGATGTTAGATGCATACATATTAAAAAAGACTTAGTGTTTAACATTTGCCATTTATATACAAAATAAAACACATATTCATTGTAAAAAATGTTATTTTAATGTTATAATTTTAAGTACAAAAGATATATATATATATATATATATATATATATATATATATTGTAAGCATCATTTTATTGTTTTTCTTTTAAATACAGGGCAAACATAGATAAGATATGAAAGATTCATCCTTTTTATTTATAATAGTAAGAAGAGTCATTCACAAAGTCAATATTAATCAGACAAATCTCTACATATTCTTGTTGTTGTTAAGAAAATATTTCAGCTGATTCTTCAGCTGTCACCAAGTGCATTTCATGAAGAAAAAATCTTCTGGGATGAGGCCCAGATAATAGACAGTGAATGGATGTGCAGGTGGTGCAATTGTTGGAATGAGACATTGGCAAGCTGAATTCAAATTTCAGTCAAGTTCATTACATTCACATTCGTCCAAATACCCATGGGAAAGGTATGAACCCATCCTTTTTCCTCCAGCTAAATAGTGTTAAATAGTAGGGCTGACTGGTTTTTTCAGCATTGATTGGTAACCAGTCTAGGAGAAGGGTGACACTGAATTCAAAACTATCCTGTAAGAATCTACTTGCAGCAGAAGCCACAGCAGCATGTTGGCCCCATATTCTTCAGTGCAGTCTATGAGAGTTAAGTGAGGGAGTAATAGATAGGGAGCATCGTTAGCATCGTCAGTTGAAGTCGGTGGCATATATTCGACTTGTTAGGTGCATCATGCTGTTTTCTTTGCTTAGGAAAGTGGATGTTGGTGAACTCCTCTAGATATAATTTGTATTCTTTTAGGTATTTGGTGTACCTTATGGGTTACCCCACTTGGCTTTGCCAAAAATGCCTGTTAGGTGGTGCTATTTAAGTGTATAGAAAAGCAAACATTTTTTTCTTTTTCCTCTTACTTCCAGATTTAGTCAAATATAGATAAACATTGCCAGGGAGGCATGTTTGTTTCCTTGGTCCATTGACTATTGAATTCTCACACATATGCACATACACACATGCTTGTGTATCAGACATGTACAAACACATTCTCATAGCTAGTTTTAACGTCTTTTTCTTTGATTTCACTTGTGTACATATGTAATTTCTTTTGTTAATAACATGTATTTAATTGTCGCTTGTTTTAAATTCTATGTTTTGCGTTTTTTTATTTTTACTCAGATTCACGCAAGTCCACCAAATATTGTTTGTGGGACAAATGTTCCAGGAGCTGTAAATATTTACTGAAAAAATGTTCACACCTTGCAACAAAAGAGGTGAGTGCTGTAACAATTTAGTGCTGTTGAAATGGATTAGTTCTGTTGGTATATTAAGGATCTTTTTTCTTTCTTGAAGTTTTCTTTTATACTCAACAATACTCCTGATTAGGGGTTAAACTATACACTCACTGAAATTCTGTATTAACTGCCACAACTATTTGAAGAAGAACTTAAATTATCGTAACAATTTTGTGTATTGTATATTTTTATATTATGTTATATAATAATTTAAGATTATTTTATTGATGTACCAGGATATTTCCAATTTAAGTATTTGTTCCCCTGATAATAGAACCTGATAATGCCACTGTTTAACAAAAACAATCTACATAAAAACTTGGTCTGTATTGTTTATATTGGTCAAAATTAAACATTTAGTTTCTCTAAAACTGTGATTTTTGAGAATCTAAACGTTTTGAGTATCAATTGCAAAAAGTCAATATTTTTTCAGACACACTTAAAAAAAAATTTCACTACGATTAAAATTAGAAAATACATCTTTTATTAAAGAATTAATCTTTGCATTTTTAGAAAATACTTCTTTGAATAAAGAATTAATCTTTAATGTTTGAATGTAAAAGATTTAAAAAAAAATCAAATATCAATTCTTTAAATATTTTCTAAAGTTTATATATAAAAAAGTAAATTAATTTTTAAAAATTTGTTTCTTTTATTCCCCACTCATCTAAGCAAGGAATATTTCAAGCCATTTCACAACTTCAAAATTAAGATCTCATCTGAAAGTTAAAGCCAGGGACCCCACATCCCATCATTGAGATAAGGAATTGACAGAATATCATTGCGTGGTTGGGTACAATCCACAGCTGTTCTGTTATGGTAGGCCAATCTGTCAAGAATCAACCTCAGTCTTCGTGGGTAGACTTTGGAGAGATCCTTTTGTTCCAATGGATCCTTGGCAATGTTAAACATCCAAACGTTATTCTCCTGGGGCTGAGTGTCTTTCATTGTCAAGTGCTTTTCATAAGGAGGAGCAAACCAGTGGCCACGTCCTTGAAAAAAGGAAAAAAGAAAATTACAATAAATTATAAGCTAAAAAATTCACATCCTTACTAAGATTGGGGAGACATTTTTCTGTTATTTAGATCATATTTATTTATTGTTTATATTTATTCTTACTAATGTTTCACATAGAAATCACAGTGGGCTCACAAGCAGATATTTGCCATTTCTGGAACATATCCCAAGTGAGTTGTGCTATAGTAATGGTAATATTGGTTGTTTCCTTATAAGGAAACATTTGCCATTCATTGATTGAGCAGTTTATACTACTGTCAGTTCAAATTTATAAAATCTTTCTTAAAATGATTTTTCAGGAAAACAGGTTTCTCAAGTCCAGTAGCTATTATTGTTCTTTCCAGGATTGATGGCAGTTTCCTTCCTAGCCTTTTGTTTGAAGTGGTGTGGATAATTTCATTATTTCCTCTTTGAGTAATATGTACTATCCATTTCAGCTGTTGCTGCTGTTGAAAGTACTCACATGATATGGCTTGTTATTTGGTGCAGTTCTTTGTCATTTTGTAGTGCCCATTCACAAGGTTTGAAGAAGAATTGTCTTTCCTAAGATCCACAGATTTTGCTTATTCAAAGCCATTTTTAACCATTAATCTTAGAAAGCAGTTGTATATAGTTGTCAGTTTAGATATTTTCAAATAGGTTTGGTGCCATGCATAGCATCCATATGAAAGTCTCAATCTGACAAGACTATTTAAGAACATGACTCAAGTTTTAAGGTTAATGTTTTGGCTTTGTAGCAATTTGTGGTGTTGGGCGAAACTATCTCTAGCATATTTTATGTTCAGTTTTCTTATCTCTTATACTAAATTTTTTATAACTGATACCACACACCAAGTTATTCAAAAAGTTTTAAAATTTTAGATGTGGTCTAACTGTTATAGTCTGTGCTAATAGGAATATATAGTTGAAAAACACAGTGGATAAAATAAGTAAAGGTTTATTGTAAAACCAGTACAATAAGAATAAAGGTAACAGTTATGCACAAGGTCATCGTAAGTCAATCTAGTAGTGAGTGCTACTATTGGAAAGTTGGTAGTTCTCGTGTAAGTCTAAGTCGTACTCAACAGATCCCAGCTAGACTCTGTAGTCCATTGCCTTACGGATACTTATGTTGAAATGAATTTTATAAGTGACAGACAATTTTAAATTGACACTGTTTTGAAAATGACCTTTATCATGTGGATTTGGAGGGACTACAACACAAAATTCAGTTAAAAGAACACTGATTTCCATTTTGAACAATCAGGACCAACAGGAAGAACAGGAGGTGGAAATGGAGGGAGAGCCTGCAGAAAGTAGATAGTCTCTCTCCCCTGATTCTTGCAAGTGAACAATATACTAATGATGACAACTTCAAATAACTGGTATGAAAGTATACACTAGATCTTGATCTTACAAATTTGTCTACCTAAAGAGTGAAATGGACTGAATGACTTACCCTGTCTTCCAGTCAAAACTTTCCACACTCCTAAACGGATGGAAGACTTGACTCTTGTATCAAAATCTGTCCCAGGCAACCGTTCACCATGTAAATCAGAGCAAGGGTCAATGTTGAAAAGAATCTCCTTACGCTTCGTATGCATTCCAAAACTAAGAAAAAAGACAAAATATAAAATTTAAAAAAATAGTACAATATTTCCAAGTTATATTTTTTTTGCTTTCATTATTAGACATTTTTACAATTAATTTTGTTTCAGCTGATGTTATCTTCTGATGTTAAATCAGTATAAATATTTTTTTTAAGGATTAAAAGATGAAGGACTTTTAGTATTACATGCACTAACATAGTACTGTTAAAAATGACAACATTATTTACATATGTATTGATACTTCTACCTGGGATCATTTAACCCTCTACTGTGTGTAATATCTGTTCACTCTAACTTATCTCAATGCTTTCACTCTCCAGCATGTTTTCTTAGGATCAAAGTTTAGTAATTGCACTCTGTTTTGATTTAAAGTTTCACACCCTCAAACTTAAGCTGAAAGTCAGTTTAATAAATGAACATTTTGTGAAATGTGTTACATACACACACACACAATATATATATATATTATGCACAGTACTTAGTGGAAAGTGCTCATTATCTGTGTATATAAACTATATATATATATATATATATATATATATATATATATATATATAATCTGTGAGCTAGCATATAAACTATATATATAAACTAATATCCATATAACTGAATATAGATATATATTTGGGAAGTGTTTTTGAGTTTACTATACACAGCCAAACTATTTCATGTAAACCCCTCAAATATAGTATGCATACTTATTGGATATACAAAAAATATTGCTTCTAATGGAGATGGTCTAATTCTACCTCTTTTCAGTTATATACAGTTATAATTACCATTTGTGACCATTTGTTGTAAGACTATAATTCTCTGTTTTTAATGTCCTGTATAAATTAAACTGAATTATGCTTTCTTTCATTAAGCAGAAATTCTAACTATGATAAAGATATAAATTTATGCTTTAATTATACTAAAATTCAATCAGTAGGTACACTAAAATTAGGTATACTAAAATTCAATCAGTAGGTACACTAAACTAAAAATAAACTGATGTATTGTCTTTGATTTTCTCTATAATTTATACAACAAACAAGAACTCATTTATGACATATAAAACAATGGATGATACAGTCATCAGAAATTTATATTATGAAAGAATAGCTTATTCTCTCTTTCCATCATGGAATGTTTGCTTTAACTTTGCATGGATGTATGTAATTTATGTGCATATGTTGTGCATAAATGACTTTCATGTACGTATGCACTTTAATATGCACAAAAGCACACACACACACACACATATATACACAATTTGACTGAGTTTTAAATAAGACATTGGAATAATACATTCCTACCCAACTCAATCTGGAAAAAAATACCCTTAGCTGAGCAATAAAATTATAAATTTGCAAACAAGAAAATAAACTTTTTAAACACTAAAAAATCAGATAAATATAAAATTTTATTGAACTTTTCAGAAGTTATTCAGTAATGAATAGAATAATAAAGTTTTTCATTTAATTTTGCAGAAATATTTTTAGTTGTGTCATTAAATTAAAATATACATGTGCACATGCAAATGTAGATACACACAATTTGAATGAAATTGAAATGGAAGTTTTTGTTGCAAGGGATAATTTACCCTTCTGTACGGATAAAAGCAAAAGAATATAAACTGAAATATGCAATCCTCTGTATTTAAACTTAATGTATTTTTTTTTATGAATACAGTATTTTAAATAAACAAACAATTTAGATTTGGAGATTGGTTATTTTGCCATCACTGAAGTGATAGTTACTAAACTAGTAAAAATAAAAAAAAACAATGGAACATAGTGTAATAAATATTTACTTATCAAACTATGTTCCATTGTTTTTTTTATACAAGAAGGAAGAAATATCCAAATAATATATATTTGGTTATTTAAGTAATAATTATTTGATTAATAAAATATTTTTTGAGGCTCAAATGTAAGCATTAATAAAATGTGTATTTAAAAAGATTCCTATGTGTACATACCAAATAGTATTCCATTGGTTAAAACCTGTTATATTTTTGGTCCCTTTCAGAGATCCTCCAGCCAACCCTACAAATGTTGGGTACCAGTCTGTGATATGCATAAGTTCCCGGAGTTTCCGTCCCCTCCGTCGCAGAAGTTTGCTGTACACAAAGCCAACACCTCTCACTCCACCTTCCCAGTACCGACCTTTCTCTCCTCGCAATGGCCAATTTGAAGATCCTTCAGAAATACTACCTCCATTGTCTGAAGAAAAATTATATTATTACACAATATGCTTTCTCACACATCATACGTAAGATTTTATTAATCAAAAATGTCAAAACTTCTTAAATACTGACAAAGTACTAAAAATATATATAGGAAGTAAACAAATGCCCAAATCTTTATTGTACAAGGTCTATCCAAAATGTATTCAGACATTTTGAATATCTTAAAATTGTTAGCCAATCAGAGAAGCCTATCTGTACATGTGAGAACAAACAATCTCTTGTGGGATTACTCTGTTGACAGTGAGAAGTTATTGTATAAACTAGTATACTATGTGACTATTACATTCGCAACAAATGAACAAGTAGATTCTTGAGATAAAAATGATCTGGAACAAAAAATCAACAGCGTCTGCCAAATATTCCAAGATATAGAACACAAGATAAACTTCTCCAAAACAGAAACAATGATTTGAAATTAGAATGAAATCAGTGGCATGATTTCAGAAACTCTTACCTGCCAATGCAATTATACACAGGTTGGGAAATTGTTTATATTATATATTTTGTTAAGAAACTAGTTTTTAAAATACAAACTCTAATCTAAATGGAAAGCAAAACAGAAAAAAATGGTGTGAAAATGGTCTATTCATTAGTGTACTTATTTGTACTGGCATGCATACATTTATCCGATGTTCTTTAATATTATCTTGTTAAGAAACTAGTTTTTGTCAGAAATACTACCTCTATTGTCTACAGAAAAATTAAATTATTACACAACATAGGGTATTGAGCACTTTCCACAAAGTACCACACATATAAAAAATATGCAAACTAATATCCATACAACTGAGTATATATATATATATATATATATATATATATTTGGGAAGTGTTTTTGAGTTTACTATACACAGCCAAACTATTTTATGTAAAGCCCTCAAATATGGTATGCATACTTATTGGACATACAAAAAATATTGCTTCTAATAGAGATGGCGTAATTCTACCTCTTTTCAGTTATATACAGTTATAATTACCATTTGTGACCGTTTATTGTAAGACTATAATTCTCTTTTGTTTTTAATGTCCTGTATAAATTAAACTGAATTCTTTCATTAAGCAGAAATTCCAACTATGATAAAGATATAAAGATAAACTTTTCCAAAACAGAAACTATGATTTGAAATTGGAGTGGAAATAGTGGAGGCATATATCCTGAATGTATCACTGTGTATGGATTATTTATAGGAAATTTGGTATAGGAGATAAGGAAATTAAACATAGAATAGGCTGTGCTAGGAATAAATTTGCTCCAAACTGCAAATTGCTATAAACCTAAAAAAGAAATGTTCTTAAAATAGCTTTGTTAGGCCAAGACCCTCATATGAATGTCATGTATGGTACTATTTAGAAATATCTAAACTGTCAGTTATATACAACTGCTTTCTAAGATCAATAGTTAGAAATGACTTCAATTGAGTGAAACCTGTAGATCTTAGTGAAGTCCATCCTTCTTTGAACCTCATTCTACAGAATCACAAACAAAAAAACTGTACCTGATGACAGAAACCATTCGATGACTTTCAACAGCAGCAACAACTAAAGTAGGTAGCACATGTAACTCAAAGCAAAAATAATGACATAATCAAGATATTGACATTCCACGCTACTTCAAGCAAAAGGTTAGAAAGGAAGCTCCCATCAATACTAGAAAGAATGATAAGTTACTGAACTTGAGAAATCTATTTTTCTGAAAAATTGTTTTAATAGAAAGATTTTATAAATTCCAAGCAAAAATAGCACTGGCTGCTCATTCAATGAATGTTAAATGTTTTCATATAAGGAAATATTACCATTAATATTGTGCAGGGTAGATAATAACTGACCATTGATTTGAAGAGTTAAGTGTCAGTTATTGTCTATCCTCCTTATCCTCATAATCTTTACTTCCTATGTCTCCTCTTTCATTTATATCACACAACCTCATTCATCATTACCATTTTAACAGTATCCCTCTACCTTAAGTGGCTCTTGTATTAAGTGAATTTTAGTATAAGAAAAGACTTTTTTGGAAAAACATTGCATCACCTTGGCCTGTCTGCTACCTTTCATTTCAGATTTAGCTCCCAGTGTCTTTTGGCTTTTTTTTTCAAAGTTAAATTCACTATTGTAACATCAGTGATAAAATTAAGAACCTGATGTGGAAACTGAGTTTGATCCCTTCAAAAGTGGAAGTGATAATGCGATAATTATGTGAGGTCTGAAAGTGAGAAGGGAATTCAGGTGTCAATTATTTTTTAACATTAAATGATTAAATACTTTTTATACTCACCTGTTCTGTTTATCACATGAACAGGTGTCAACTTGAGACATCTATATTAATCATACTTATTATTTTTTCTTCCTGCTGAGTTTTCACATTAGTAAAATCTGATGGGCATCACATGACAGGAAGTCTCCTTAACACTCCAGGACTTTCCTCAGTATTATCACAGATTTCAGTAATGCCATCATTCTTTCATCATTATTTTTTTTAATAATTTTTTTTAATAATAACAATAAGCAATACAAAAGTGTCAGTTGTACCCATAATTACTGGAGTACTTAGAACTGACCTAAGAGCCTTTGCAAAAAATGCTGCAACAATTAGAAATCAAAGAAATAATTGAAATCGAGTCAATAATACTGTAATAATAATTACAACTCTAAGCAGAAACTTATAAAGTTTTATTTGACTCATTCTGTTTCAGTACTGAAAAACCTTTATTTTATTGTGATGGATGGTTACAAACGAGACGGAAGATGGGATGTGCTTATTTTATTACCACAAATACCATTACTAAAACTAGAATTATGAAGAGATATTGGTGTATCAAGGAGACTTTCTGTCATTTGATCTGCTGCAAGAATCAGGAATTTCAAGTTATGGGAAACTAAAAAAAATGTCATTCATTTGCTCAAGATAACCACCTGGTGTTAACATGTAAATACATGAAAAATATTAATAATTTATGATGTAGAATAGTGTTACACATCTAAAAAACATACGTTTCATATATGTGGGTTATTATATAATTATTCTATTTCCATGTTGTTTTATAATCTAAGGTCTATTTAACATCAAACAAGTCAGCAAGAAATTCAAATTAATTTTTCTTGATTTCAGCTTCCTATTGAGAACTGATCATAGTAAAGAAAGAAGTCTGTTTTTGAAATCTAAATTTTCCAAAGACTATCATAAAGCAAAAAAAAATAATAAAAAGTAATGTATTAGGAACCTGGTTTTATTACTTTGTAATAAGAGATTCCATTATATTTTCTTTGAGCAGCATTAAATAATTACCATAATAACTGAATATCTTATCTTTCATGAAACCTTAATAAGACCAGGTTGTATGAAAGATAAATATATAAAGTCTCAGTGTGTTTTAGATACTTTTATGTAAATTAATTGAAACAAAATGAATAATTCCGTTATTATTTACTTTTTTTCATATTTTTCCAATGAAACATGACCCATTGCTCATATTAGTACTTTGTATGTCCATTCCACAAAGTCATTCCTTGCAGACTGATCACAGATTCTCAATTAGATTTAAATCAGGAGAGATTCCAGGCCAATCTATAGTAATTTGATTTGCTCACTGGTAAGGCTTGCCAGTGTGTTTGTGTAGTGCTATAATTTTCATATGCTTCCTTGGATTTATGTCCATTACAGACAATGGCCGTAGAACAACTAATCGACAATCGAGACAATAGTGTCTGGGTGTGATGAAAATCTGATGCAATCATGGATGATGCAATATTTTTCAAGGCCAAACAAATTTCATCATGCACCCTGAAAATAGATTCATATTGCTGCACAGCACTGCAAATAACCTAATCTGAGGAAAAAATAGAAATCAATTACACCCTGTCACTCAAGTGGGTTTAAAACTGACCATATGGTGAAAGAAAGGGAACTAAAATTAATTTGCACAAGGGTGTATATTAAGTTTCTAAACTTACTTTAATACGTTATACATATACATTTAATATGTTAATACATTAAGAGAATCAAATTTTTCTATACTTGATCATCTTATGGTTGAGGATAACTTTAATTCAGGTTCAAATTGATCCTAGCTCAAAAAGATGGCAACATTACTGGATTGTACTTACCAGTAGAAAAGACAAATACAGTGTTCTTCCACATTCCCCGTCTTTTTAATATTGTAATCAAATATCCAATGGATTCATCTACACAGGTGACCATGGCTGAAAAAAAAGATGTTTTTGCTTTAAAATGGGGCCTAATATATTTTGGACTCATACTGCAAATTTTATTTTTATACTGAACAAATTTCCTCACACTCTTCTACTCAAAAGTATGAACGACAAATTTTTAAACTTATAAATTGAGACATGAGGTTGAGGTGATGGAGTTTTGGCCAAACCCCTCAGATGATTTCAGAAAGTTTGACTGCCAATGCAATTATACTCAGGTTGGGAAATTGTTTATATTAATTATCTTGTTAAGAAACTAGTTTTTAAAATACAAACTCTAATCTAAATGAAAAGTAAAACAGAAAAAAATGATGTGAAAATGGCCTATTCATTAGTGTACTTATTTACTTATGCATACATTTATCCGATATTCTTTAAATATTTCTGAAATCTCCAAAACAGTATCATTACAGTACCTTACTACCCACAAATCCATTATTAATTCTGTTGTGGTCTTGTGGTAGAAAGGATGTACAGGTAGTTGGCAGTTTGGAATGAGAAATCAGTAAGCCAAGTTTGAATTCTGATCAAGTTTGCTATATACATTTTCATGCAAATACCTCTGGAGAAGGTATAAATCCGTCTCTTTTCTCTCTCCAGCTATGAGTGAAATTGTTGGACAGACAGCTTTTTAGTTGAACTGAATACCGGTTGGGTATGGGGCTAGCAACTCCATCTTGCAAGAACCTAATTGCTAAAGAAACCACAGCAGTAGTACCTAGCAACACAAAATTGTGGCCTTATATTCCATACAAGTGTACATAGTATGAGTGGATGAGTGAGTATGATAAGAAAGCTCTAAGCTATTAAGTGACAGTAAATAAGGCCCATTATCAAACTTCTAAGTTTGAATTATAATTAATATTCAGGTATACTTCACTCTATGCCATTAATTAGTTCCAGAGGTCATGACTTAGGTCAAAAAACAACAAGTCAAGATAACCACACTATAAACCATGAATAAGCACTCCCCCATTGCTTATTACAGTATCTATGATATATACATACAGTGTTCTGAATAAAATAATTAATTTCCCCCTTATCTTCCAGCAATATAGCTTTACACTTAGCATTAGCACTGGGAATTTTTTCAGAGCCATGGACAAAAATGTATTCTAAATCACAAATGAAATGTAATTGAAAGAACATCAATGGCAGAGCATAGATGTAAACAAGTCTGATTTCAAAATCGGTGTTAGAGTGAAAAACAATAAATGAGTGCCATCTGTTGGCAGGAATTTGAAATAAGAACATCTGACGAATATAATCTTTTTGTTTTTGATTATATTTATATATATATATATATATATATATATATATATATATATATATATATATATATATATATATATATAGTATACATAATATTATTATTACATTTATATAAATATGATTTTATATGTGTTTATTGTTATTTTAGTGTTTTGATGTTTCTAATATTTTTAACAGCTGATGTAAACTCGAGTAAAATGACCTAAAGAGAGATTTATTTTTCCATATAACATTAATGAAAAACTGATATATCTTCAAAAATGACTTAATTGAAATGACTTAAGACAAGGTATCACTGTACTGAGTACAGTCAAGCATGTTAAACAGCAGTAACATTCATCAACAGACATGCAGTTTAGGTTTAAGGCTCAAAGTTCCAAAGAGAATTGTCCTATGGGACAATAGACTAGTAAATTAAAGCATTGGTTTGTGAAATTAGTGATATAGTAATTGTTAGTTCAATCCCTGGGTCAAGCAGTGTGTACTTAAACTCAGTGGGAATGAGGCAAGCAATAAATGAGCAGTAGGTCTCATTATTTTACTGTTGAAATTGCTAAATGTAACTACAATTTCTATCTTAATAGTTTCTCTCTTGCACTTCACACCTGTGAAACTCTCTTCTTGCTTTCCTATCAACTCAAATCTTTAAAGACTTAAATGCAATGTTAATTGTCATTTTCTATTTCCTTGAATCCTGTTTTTTCTATTGTTCTTTCTCCTCAGTAAAGTTTTCTCAGTTTCCTTCACTCAGTAACCTCTTGCATCTTAGTGGATTTATCACCTTACTTGGAAATAATTAAAAAAAAACAAAAAATACATTGACAGTGTGAATGCCAGGATAGTAGCAGACAAAAGACTTAACAGAAAAGATGAAGAAACAAACAGGGAAAAGAAAAGTTAAAAGTTATTTATTCTGGACTTTACACTGAATGCAGATTGTAAAAATCCCAATCTCTAAGAAAGGCAATGATTTACTGACCTGCAAGTCTTCGCCTTTTTCCTGGTGGAATTCTTGAGTCTTTGTATTTTTCTTTGTATTTTAATGGTACCTTCAAAGGTTCATGAACTGCCTGCAGAGACAACATTAGAAACAAAGGCTGCAAAGAAAAATAAAAATTCTATTAATAAGAGAATATCTAAAAAGAATTCACATTAAAACAGATAGAAAATTAGTAATATAATTTATCATCTTTTCCAATATAGAATGCATATGATATAATCTGATTACTGTACCCTGTAGGCCTTTTCAGGTATTTGGTATATCTAATAATCTTTAGGGAAGGTTGAACAATGGAGATTTTGTTCTGATTTTGTTCTTTTTGTCATGTTTGGTCTTTTTCCAAAGGAAGAATTTTATAATTATCACCTTTCTTGCAATTTTGATTGATTTTCTTTAATGAGTTAAAGAACTTCTGCACTCCTTGACACTGAAATTGAGCACAACACTTCCAAAGAATGAGACAAACATGTTTATCCCCTTGGCTCTCTCCCAAGTAGGGATACCAGACATGACAGTAAACAAAAGATGAGAACAACATATTCTACTTGGATAAAATAAAGGTTCCATTTAAAATTCTTTGATATCTGCAGAAAGTAACAAATGTCTAAGAAAAGCTGGAGAGCACAGTTATTGAAACATTGTAATAAAAACAACAAAGATAATGATCAAAGTCTAAAAGAATTCATGTATAAGAACAATAAAAAATGAAAGGTCAGAATGATTAAATGATGGACAGAGGAGGAATTATTTTGATGAACCTCATAAAAACAAAAGGAATTTAGATCCATGCATTGTGAATTATAATTATAATCTGATTATTTTCAAAAAACAAAGATCCAAGGTTAGCTGTTAAAATCAATTCTGATTTCAATACGTTAATTCACAGTCATAATTTATAATTCTTCCTTAATTGTATTTTTACAGATCACTTCAAATTTCCTCAGAAGGAGGTCAGGTTGAAATTATTATAATTCTAAGTGATTAATCTTTGCTGAAATAACTATTTTTCTTTCAACACTCAAAGACTGTAAAGTAGAACATGAAAAAAACCTTCTTTTCCCTCAATCAAATCATAATTTATTTTAATCATTGTGATGAAGAGAGAAAAACAACTCAAGTATCTGCTGCTAGAGAAGAGAATAAGTGCCAAACAAATTCAGTCACAAGACTCAAAGAAAGGATAGGGTGCCTGCTGTAATGCAATTGCATTTGCAGACTGAATCACAAGTTTATAAAGTGGCCATGTAGTTAATAAATTTAAACAGTAATGACGATGAGAAACTGCTTTTGTGTGACATTTAACAAGATCATTCGGTAGCACAATTTCCTAGTGTAGAGACTTTTAGCTTCACTTCATACTCCAGTGCCATCTGATAGATGAAGCAAAGCATAATACACACACACACACATATATATATATATATACATACACTACCAGTCAAAAGTATTTGGCCACCCTCAAAAATTTATATTTCTCATCCTAAAAGTGTTATTTGTAATGAAACAAGTTAAGCACCACAATGGTTTTAGTTATTATACTAAATACAAGTTTTCCTCAGTAACTTTGACCATAAGGCATTTGAAGGCATTTTTCTTCTTTAGTACTAAGCATGAATAAAATGTTTTCCAAAAGTTACATTATACCACCACTTGAATTAGACTATATTGTGTTGAATTCCTGCTTGCTTGATACTATTTGTTTTACCTATGCTGACATACCTTTCCCAGTAGTGAAATCTGTTATTTTTATTTTGTTTAAATTAAAGCCTAAATTTTGCAACTTCTCAACAAAATGCCCAAAACACATGAACTTACACTTGAACAAAGACAAGAGATCATTACTTTATAAAAAGAAGGATATTCAAGCAGAGAAATTAAAAAAAAATAAAAATTCCCAGAACTATAGTGAATTTTACTGTTAGGAGACATCAGGAAACAGGATAAAACAAGACCAAAAGTTGGGCTGATAGACCAAAAGCAACATCAAGAGCAGAGGACAATTTCATCTGAGTCACCAGCTTGTGTCACAGATGGCTGACTGCTCCAAGCATTACTGCACAACTGAACCAATGTTGTGAAAAAAATATATCAACATCCACTGTGAGGAGAAGACTCTGTGATGCTGTCAGGATTGCTGTCAAGTAACCACTGTTGAGGAATCAAAACAATGCCAAAAGACTCCAGTGGGCCAAGGCACTTAAAGACTGGACAATAGGGCAGTGGAATTAAGTCTTTTAGACTGATGAATCAAAGTTTGAAATCTTTGGATCAAATAGGAAAGTCTATGTGCAATGAAGAGTTGGTAAAAGATTTGCAACCACCTGTATCACACCAACCGTAAAGCATAGAGGAGGCTCTGTTATGATGGTGGTGGTGGGTGGTGGCAATTGCAAAGTCAGGGATTTGCACCAGGTGAAGGACAAATTGAATCAGACTGGATATCACAGCATACTGCAGTATCACGTGATCCCATCTGGAATGTGGCTTGTGGGTCAAGGATTTTTATTCATGCAAGATAATGACCCAAAGCATACTAGTAAACTCTGCCAGAGGTACATTAAAAGCAATGAGGAACAGCTTTAACTGATGTCTTGGCTGGCACAATCAGTGGACTTAAATCCCATTGAACTGGTGAGGGATGAACTTGACTGAAAAGTCAGAGCTAAACAACCCACAAGTGTGGCTCACTTCTGGCAACTCTTACAGGAAAGCTGGGAAGAACTATCTTCAGTCTACCTCCAGTCTTTGGTGGAAAGAATGGTGAGAATCTCTGAAGCAGTGATAGTGGGCAAAGCAGGTCATTTTCATGAATCAAATTTTAACAAGTTATTTGTGTTTTTTTATTTAATTTGTATTTAATGTGGCTCAGGAAGACTTGTATTTAGTATAATAAATAAAACCATTGTGGTGCTTGACTTGTTTCATTGAAAATAACACTTGTAGAATGAGAAATAAAAATTTTTGAGGGTTGCCAAATACTTTTGACTAGTATTGTGTGTATATATATATATATATATATATATATATATATATATATATATATAATAATATTAGTGGTAAAATATACATAAATATGCAAAATATATAAATATATATACATAGGTGCATACCCATACATGTATATTTTTTGAATAAAAAATTCCGAGACGATAGAATCCAGGTAGAACTCAATGTCAGGACAGAGTAAGGATATAATAAAAGGCTTAAACACTAATATTCCATGGTCATTATTTATTCCATTGGAATGTAAATCTGATCAATTCATCAGACCTACAAATTCCATTTGGAATTTGTAGGACCATGGAATATTAGTGTTTTTCATTTTTTATTATATATATATATATATATATATATATATATATATATATATATATATATATATTGAAGAGATAAATTATTCAATGTACACATGCACTATTATGAGTGCTGAAAAGGTCTCAGGCCAAAGAATTTTGAAGTTTGGTCAGATTTTGAGAAGTGGGTTGAGCCAAGAATTTTTCAGCACCTCCTTATATATACAAATATATTTATATTTATCTAGGGTTGAAGTTCTGCCTGTCTTGAAAATGAGTATATGATATCCTGGTCCTTACACTGGATGAAAACTAACCAATGGCACTACCCTCAATAATACTCACAAAATTGACTTACACACACATATATAATTTGTTTGTTTTCAACTTGTGCAAAAACCAGGATTTCATATACTCATTTTCAAGACAGGCCTTCAACTGTATTTGGTGCCATACCATATTATAGTCAACTTAATATCTATCTATATAATCAATCAATCAATGTTTGTATGTACATACATATATATATTACTCACCTTTTTTGGGTTGTGATTCTTAACAATCTTTGCTGACTTTTTTGCAAATAGGTAAGTGGAATAGCTCTTTTTTCCCTTGTATTGCAAGTCCGGTTCTGTGTTATTCCAGAGGTCGAGTCCACAAAATCCTTCAAAGCATCGACGATGTGTGTAATGGTTGCTTGATCCCGTCAGAAAACCTTCAAATGGCAACTGATACATGAGACAACAGCAGCAGCAGCAGCAACAAATAAAATGAAAAAAAAATCACACTTTTCAGTGAGTATTCATCAAATTTACAATCTTTATAATAGTTGCTTCTTTTCTCTTATCCATCTGACAGATCATGCAGTAGAGAAAATAGAACTATAGGACTTCATTGAATTTGATCTGAAATGGTTCTATAAATAAGCTTAGCAAGTTGGATTGAATTATATAAATTTTAATTATCACTTAATAAATATCTTGCTATAATTTTCTGTCTTTATTTCTGGGATAAGGAATTATTATTTAATTTATTGATATTCTCACTAATTTCTTAAGCTTTGTTAATATTATTAACATTATTTTTATACTTTGGGCTGATTATTAAATGTGTACCATTAATAATTATGAAAATTTATATAAGTTAAAAATTGGATAAAGAATATACTCTTTTATTACAACAGAAAGCATTAAAATATATTTTATAAATTCATCATGGATAAATAAAATAACATAAAACTTATTTTTTATTAAATATTATTAATGAAACACCATATTCCATCTAAGAAGAAAAAGAAGAGAAATATTCATTTACTGCCCTTCAAGATGTTCACTACTGTGTATCTGTAGAAATTAACTCTTTGGATTTTTAGTTATTCACCAAAATGATAAGTAACTTTTATTTCCTGTTCAGTCACATTTTATAGTTTTCCATTTACAAAAAATTGCTTTTCCTTTTTTTGTAAAAAAAAAATCAATTATATGCATATATGCAGATTCATATTTTAAGATAACAAAGACTATGTTGGCAAGGACAAAATTTAAAACCTTGTAAAATTCTGCATTAAAAATTTGTTATATTTTACAAAACCTTGTTGTTCATTCTTCACTAAATTTGTTGAAGTTTAATCAAAGTCACATAAAAATTATATATTCAACTAATGAATGCATGCCAAACAAGTCTTTTTTTTTTCTGAGAAACAAGATGTAGACAAAATAAACTAACACAATTATATTGTTTCAGAATGAAATAATAGCTACATGAATTAAACATTGGTTCATGTATCTAGTGACATAGTAATTGTGAGTTCAATCCTGGGTTGGGTAGTACAAACTTAGACTCAGTGGAAACAGGTCAAGCAATAACTGAACAGTAATAAATAAGAACAAGATGAGATATTGCTAGACACAGACAGCAGAATAAGAACAATCTACCTGCACCTCATAGATTAAATAAAGGGTTCAGTTCCAAAGCTTACCTGTATTAACAGATATCTGAAGAAATTTAGTGGGTAAAATGGCTCAAACCTTCTGATAATAACAACAAAGATGTGGACATTAATCCAAATATCAATAATGTATTACGTTTTAAGAAAAGTTTGCAGCCTTTTTCAATAGGTGATGCTTAAATACATGATTTCATTTCACATGAAACTGTGATTTATGATATATATATATATTCTAAAGGCTGACATTTTAGAAAGTCTTGCTATGTGATTCATATGTGAATGGTGAATTTTAAATGTTTGTATGTTAAAACTAAAAATAGAGAAAAATGAGATACATTTTCCTTATCTGAAAGGAAAAAGATATACAAACAGCAACAAGATATGTGCCATTTATAAAGATGGTGCCATTGCTGTTCATAAGGACTACAAGTGGAAATTTTGATCTGAAGATTGAGAACATTCTGACAGGCCTGAAGTTTTTGACAATACACAAAATTAGAATACTGATTTAAATTAATCCAGGTCACACAATACTCGACATCACAGAGATATTCCACATATCTCGAATAAGCATTGTAAGGCATTTGAAAACATGTGATTATGTGAATAATTGAAATGTTTTGTGTGCTTCAAGATTTAATAGAAAACAGTTAAGGGATGATAATTCCATCTGTGATTCTCTGCTCAAACATAACACAAACAACCCCTTTTTGAAAAGAATGATCATAAGTGATGAAAAATGGATTGTTTACCACAATGTGGAGTGAAAAAAAGATCCAGTGGAAAATGTCAATAACTATTCTGTTTCTGAAGAAAGGGATACTATGTATCTGGTGGGAGTGGAAAAGCATTGTGTATTAATCAAATGTTGAATTTGGACAAGTACTATTCCCAATTAGAATGATTAAAGGAAGCAATTAATGAAAAGTGTTCAGAATTGTGATATCAGAAGGGGGTCATTTTCTATTAGGACAATGTCAGATGTCATGACTCTTTGTAGATTGGGTAGAAATTTGCACAGCTTGGCAGGAATATCTTACTACAGGTGATTTACTCACCTTTGGATTTACAACTTATTTTGATCCCTACAAAATTCTGTTAATGGGAAGAAATTCAATTTTCTGGAAGCCTGTAAAAACCATTTAGACCACTTCATCATTCAGAAAGGTGACAAATTCTGAGAGGAAGTGAAGTTGCCTCAAAGATGGCAAAAGGTAGTGGAATAAAATGGCATATATGTGGTTGAATAAATCTATGTACAAATATCTATTCAATTGTTCAATTTAAGTTTAAAGTATTTTTTACTGTGATAATGAAAACGTTAAATAATTTCATCACATATTAAAAAAGATACAGTAAAAGATAAGAAATAACAACACTTCATTGCTGGAGAATGGCATTGTAAACTTAATAGATGTTAAATTATTCTGATTTTATATTAATTGTAATAAGCCTTGTTTGATAAAATCAACATAATTTCAGAATAAGTCAACATTTAAAATGTATTAAAATGTCTTACATAAAATGAGCTCTTCTATATGAATACCTATAGAAACATTCAGGGTACACACACACAGTCTTTCATCATCATTTTCACCAAATTGTCAAGTTCTGAAAGTCATTTGAATTTAAACTTCTTTTGGGTGGATTAGATAACTATATCAGATTTTATCTTCACCAGAGTTAGTTTTGGGTTTGTAAGCACAACTACTTTATGGTAAAATTATCCAAATATGTAAATTCCTTTACAAAAAAATGAAAAACAAAAAACATCAAAAATCATGGATATGTTAATTTAAATATATATAAAGAAAAGCTTAAGTGTATACATATAAATATATCTACTCACACACATAAGTACCCACATATGTATATTTTTACATAAACTCACATTCAAGCATATACTCAGAAATCCATTTCTCTCTCTTTTTCTCTCTCTCTTTCCCTCTGTATATATGTCTGTGCATAAACACAGACACACACATATACATACATATACACTCTCTTTATTATATATGTTTTATAAGTAAAAAGTAGGAAAGTATTATTTTATGCTCAGTAGTCATTAGTTATTTGTTGTATTTTTTTCTTTTGGTTATTTGCAAAAGTTGTTTTTTTTTTGTTCAGTGTTCTCGGCAAATGTGATAAGTGTGACAAAGTAAAACAAAGGTTAATATTTCATCATGGATAACATGTCAATGAAAAATGATTGATAAAGGAAGAAATAAAAATGGATCCATGTCAGACATTTTTCTACAGTTTTAATATAAAATCATATTATCTGGTTCACATTCCTCCCCAGAAAGAAATTACAAAACCTCCTACAGAAGGTAGCAAAGGAGAACAAGAAGAAGGGACTAAGAATAAACTACAAGACAGAATGCATGGTCATCAGTAAAAAGATGAGCCTGAAATATGATTTGCAGGTTGGGGTCACTTAAATCAAGAAGGTGCAGAATTTTAAATATCTGGGAAGTGTTTTGATGGAGGATGGTATGTGTGATGTTGAGATCCAAAGACATATTGAGATAGCCAAGGACACATTCTAAAACCTGGGCAGGGTATTGTGGGACAGGAGGATTTCTTTAGTAACAAAGTAAAGAGTACTGAGCTGCTACATGACGTCTGTCCTCCTTTACGGCAGTGAATGTTGGATGGTCTCCTTAAAGATGAAAAAGAGACTTGAGGCAAGGGTGGTATGGTTCTACAGAAGGATGCTAAGGATATCATAGACCGAGAATGTGAGCAATGATAAACTTCTGGAGAGGATGCAAACAAGGAGGAAGCTTATACTTAACATCAGGAAGAGGCAGATGAAATTTTTGGGACACGTAATGAGAAAGGAGGGCCTGGAGAATCTGATACTCACAGGCTGAATAGAAAGAAAGAGAGACAAAGGAATTCAATGCATGACATACCTGGCAGGCTTAAGCAAGTGGATGACAGAATGTGGTCTGGGGGAGAATGACAGAGGGACAAAACTTATTGAGAGCTACAAGGGATAGGAGGAAGTGGAGAGCCATGATCACATACATCCTGAAGGAACATGGCACTTAGAAAGAAGAGGTTTAACTCTTGTTTCCTGTTTAGCATTGGCTTTCCAGTTCCTTCTAAAGTCTATTTCAATTCTATACTTCTAAAATCTCTGCCTAAACTCTGTAATTTTATTTACTATTTATTTACTTATTTTTTCAATGGGAGTAGTATATAAACTATCTTACTTCTTGGCTATTGCACAGTGTAGGGTTTCCTTACTTTGCTTGATTCAGCAGCAGGAATAATCAGCAGGGTACAACCAAAAATTTCAGAGGTTATAAAAGTCTTGACCAAGCCTTATTCAGTGTCTGTTGCATTTCTCATTTTCAGCGACCTTTACCTCATGGCCAGCTCTTTCCCATTTTTTCACTTTCAATGGTCTCTACCTTCAAGTCCAGCTCAAAGGGCTACATGTAACCCTCACTTCAGAAGACAATGCCTGCCTTGCCAGCTTGACTTCAGATTTCTCATTCCTCCTGTGGGAACTGGTGAAGAAATCTTCCTTTGAGACACTTAGCAAAGGAAAGCTACACTCAACCCTTGATGCAGAAGATGATAAGAGTCCTGGCAACTTGATTCAGATTTCTCATTCTTTCCATGGTAACTGGCAGAGAAATCTCTCTTCAAGACACCTACCAAAGAAAACTACACACAACACTTGCTGCAAAAGATGAGGTCTGTCCTAGCAGTTTCACACTTGGATTTTTTGTTCCTCCCATGGGAACTAGCGGAGAAATCTCTCCCAACAAAAGCAACTACTATACTCAAAATCTTTGTTAACTGGGAAACCCCACTTTTCTTCCCTGTAAAATACTACTATTTTTCACTTTATATTTTCAACCAGAAATATTTACAAACTTTGGGTTTTTGTTCATTCCACTGCTGAGCACAAACACACACACAAGTGGAAAATCCCAACAGTAAATAGGTTTGTGTACTGTTTGGTTCACACTCCTCCATGTTATTTAGAACAGAAGTAGTGATTTATCCCTTGTTTACTGTTCAGGATTATGTTTCCAGCTCCTTCTAAAGTCTTTTCATTCTCTTTCACTCACAGTAACCCTGTATATTTTGGTGACATTACCACCTTGCTTTGAATGGAATGATTGAAATAATTACAATCTTAACCTCTTCAAGTCTAGGATCTACTTATCTTCATAATCTGCACTTCTTTTTACATTCATGCAACAACCACATTTAGTAATCCTCTACTTTGTGTCTTTGGCATTATCACCTTGCTTGGGGTAAATTGTTTAAAAAATATAACACATTTGAACTGATTTAAACTAAATATTTACTTAAATTTGCTTTCCTTAATTTGAAACAATTATCTTATTATCTCAATGTTTTCCTCTTTGTCTAAAGCTATGAGTGCTAAATTGTAACTGTTTGAAATTTTGTACATAAAGAATTAATGTTTTCATTTTTCTGTGTGTTTAAGTTATATCCTTGATTTTTGATTTTAGTCAAACTTTGATACTTGAGCATGATAGACACTCAAGTGTTCTAAGAAATGTTGTCAAGAGTGGCAAAAGATCAAATAAAATGGGAAGATCTCAAATGATAAAAAATCACAAGCCACAATTTACAATGGCTTGGTTTTATGCATGGTTATTTACTATTGCACACATGTGGGTTCTATAATGGATAGTGGCTCAGAATGAGAAATCAGAGAGCAGAGTTCAAATTCCAGTTGAGTTTATTACATTCACTGGTGTGAAAATACTTTGGGGAAAAGTTTAAAACCTTCTCTTCTTACCCCAACTATGGGTTAAATAACAAGACAGACTAGGCTCCATAGTCATGTTTGGCAATCAGTCTAGTTGAATGAAAATTGAATTTTGAAACATATGTGGGCCTTGGAATCAAATTACAGGTGTCCCTTTGGCAAGACATAACAGCAGAAGCCACCATTACCAGGGTTACGGTGAAGACATTGGCAGTAAGATGTTGGATGTGGTCAGTGACAGAATCAAATAGACCAGATTTGTGATACTGAATTGCAATGGTGTTATGGAGTCATTTCACAGTGGAGGCTTGTATTTGTATTAAGTCGGTCCTAAAAATAGGCTTGATGTACAAAACGTTAGGAACTTCATATAATAGGTATAACGCAGAGAAAATCTAGTTGGGGTCGCTGATAGTTTAGTATTCGACTAAATGTTGTCCAACATCGACTGACTGACCAACTGATTGAGCGACTCCTCGTTACTCTTACTACTCCTACTTATTATAGGTGGGAGAGTCTATTAACTATAGAATAGGTGTGTTCAACTATAACAAATGGCGTCATGCAAAAGATACTTCATCTGGGAAAAGAATGAGATCTAATTATTCTCAATCTGATAGAAATTTAGGGAATGCATGGAGTTAGTAGTAATTATTATTGCTCAAATTTCTACAGATAAAATCTCAGAATGGTTGAATACATTCTATAAGACTGTGCTATGGGCAATAGCACACATTCTGGTTTTATATATATACCAAGTCCATTTGGTATTTACCTATCAATTTTGAATATCTAAAGTGTGGAACATTGATATCTTGATTATATCATTATTTTCTCTTAGAGTTACATCTGATATCCATTTTAGCTGTTGCTGCTGCTGAAAGTTCCCAAGTGATGCAGCTTCTGTTAATTGCTACAGTTTTTTTATTATTATTCTATAACACCAGTAAACAAAGTTAAAAGAAGGATGGTCCTCTCAAAGACCTATAGGGTTCATTTGCTTGAAGCAATTTTTTATCATTGATCTGAGAAAGCAGTTGTATACAGTTAATGGTATAGATATTTCTGAATGGGTTTGGTGACATGCATGACATCCATATGAAAGTCTTGATCTGATGAGGCTATTTAAAAACATGACTCAAGGTTTTATGTTAATGCTTTGATTTTGAAAATAATTCCTTTTAAATTCTATAAAACACAGATCCCCTCCCCCAGTTCACTTTTAGTAGATTCTATTTAGGTTTAGGTTTTGAAAGCTGTCCTCCATCCTCACATGCTTTTCTTCATTTTGGATTCTTGTAATAAATCCTTATTAATACCAGTGTCCACCATGCCCCAAAATAATGTTTTTATATTCAAGAAAAAGATAAAGACAAGTGTCAAATTTTGCCTGAGTTTTGCTTCTGTAAATTCATCTAGAATCCATTTTTCTAACTGCTGAATCTTAACGACACTTTGGAGATTTCTTGAATGTTGTCTAAAAGATGGCACTGGTAAATTTTGCAATAACCTAATATTTATGAAACAGATTCAGTTTCTTGAAATAATCATATCTTATGACATTTCTCTCATGAAGAGTTTGGAAAAACTCTTGTTTACATTCTTTCTAAATATATGAAGTTGTAACTTCAAATTTCAGACATATGCCATAAGGAATTACACAGGGCAAGTAGTTGTTGACCTTTATAAAGTAACTTGTCAATGAAACCATTATTAGAAGAAGAAAATATTTAAAAACATTTTGAAAAGAAATTTAGACAATACTTTGAAAATAGGAGTAGGAAAAATTTACAAAATTTTAACCCAAGATTTTTTAGAAAAAAAAATAAAATTAAAAAGTATTTTTTAAAAATTTAACACATGTGCACATGTCTCATTTTTTGGGTGAATGTGAGATGACTGCAATGCAGGCAGAATTTTTAGTGCCTTTATTGTCTGTTATCAAATGTGGTTGGTAACAATGTTCATTGGCATGTGGATCTTGACAGCATGACGCACAAGGTTGAATGACACAGAAGAATTATGTCTGCCTTTGATGAAAATAATAGCCATTTACAGAATTATACATTGGATTAGAAATCTTTTACTTTTTATATTTAACTTGTTTACATATGCCATCAAAAAAATGAGTGATATTAAGTCATTTTGCAATTGCAAAAACACTTATAAAATATTTTATATTGCATTTTCTTGTTTATGCGCATTATGTCCTGAAACTAAACAGAAAATTCTAACTAATATTGAATAATTATAATTTCCACCTGAACAGAAAAATAATTATGAGACTTTGTAAGGTATTGATTGAGTAATTGATTGATTTATTTTTTACCCTGCCTGGTGGTAAAAGCTGCTGGTGGTACCAGGGGTGGCAGTAACACCTTAGGCACTAAAACTGTGTTACCTCTCCTGCTTGGCAGCTGATGAGGGAAGGGTATTGCATGTGCTTTCACATGTTGTATGTAGAAAACTGAATAACAAAAGTCTCTGGAAAGCAAGATGACTCTACAGAAAGATGAAGTGACCCATTGGAAAGACAAAGTGACCCCTCGGAAAGATGAAGTGATTCACCCCCAAAAAAAAAAATGTTGAGGTAATATCCTGGAAAGACAAGAATAAAGTAAATATGACTAGAACAACAAACAAAAAAATTCCCTCTGGATATCTGTAGCAAGGAGGGATAATACTTCACCCATTTGACTCACCCAAATGATAATAAGATGGATTTGAAACCAGCTATAACATGGGATTGCAGTAGGAAATTTGACAGCCTCTGAGGTTTATGCATCCATAAGGTATGCTGGTGTAGGCAACTCAATTTCCCCATTTGGAGAATGTAAGTTAAATGATGGGATAATGAATCCGGATTACACCCACAGTGCTCAGAATCCCATTGCAGCATTCTGGAGAAATTCCAAGTAAGCCAAAAATACAGTGGCCCAAAGGCAATCAGAGAGCTACTTGGTCAAATCTCAATGAAGAATTCTTATTAATACTTATTAACCGTCTAAAAGGCACCATTAGCCAGCAGATAAGATCTTTCCGCAGAGTTGTGCACATGGTTTGTTTTGAGTGGTTTGGTGTAGTAACTTCAAGAGAAGATAGAAAAGAAGAGAAGTTGCCAAATAGACAACAGATTCAGAAAGGTAAACTAGGAATAGAGCAGAAAGTTGTGAAGTGCCAACTCAAAGAAGCTCCGATTCATGTGAGGACAGGCCTTAAAGACCTGCTTAAGGATATTAAAGAAAAGATTTTAGTGATCTCTAGAGATGAGAACCAAAGAAAATGTCAGAAGAAAAGCAGCAGTCTTGGAGATCATTTTACAATAATCCTTACGCTTTGCTAAAAATCTGTTCACCAAGACTAAGAGTGGCAAACTCAATGCAGGAGGAAGTTGAGAACCACCATAGGATGACATATTCTGATTCTTGGAAAGATGTTCCAATATCTCCTATGAATGACCTTCCTAAGCCCCAAGATCCAGAGGTCATGTTTAATGACAGCAGACTAAAGCTGATGGAAATTCAGGAATTCATCAACAATTTCTGTGCCAGTAGTACACCTGGAATAAA
>CAHIKZ030005569.1:2690000-2760000 GCA_903632075.3 Acanthosepion pharaonis
TGGCTCTTGTAAAGTTAGAGGATAACAGAAGGAGTCAGGTACTAACTGGAGTGGTACAGTGAACTGACCATTTCTCCAACATCTTTAGTGATGGTTTATATGTACTAGTTATACTTGAGGTCTGGGTTGAATTTAAGGCCCAATAGATGCTCAAGACAAGGGGTTCCCCTGAGGGAACATCCATTCATCATGATTGGTGATAGTTCTGAGCAATGATGGAATGTCACTAGTTTGATTTTCAAGGCACTAAATGTGACCAACCAGTTTCCCCACCTCATTAAGGTGTTAGAGGTAGATAAGAGGAAATATCAGCTGCCAATCTCTGATCGTCTAGAATTTTGGAGGGGCACCCATATAACATAGCATAGATATTCAGAAATGATCGAAGTATACTCTTAGGGATATCAATTATGTAAAGTAAAAAGAAATGTAGAGTTGAAATAAAATTCATTTTTCTATAGATATAGATAAAGATATATAAATATAAACTTATATATGAGTAGTATATTTATAAAGCTGACAAACCAACAGTGACACATATAGATCCTGAAAATATCAATAAATCAAACTATAAAGTAGTAAGTAACATTAAATATTTAATATAATATTTAAATTGTCACATAAAAGTATTTATATGTAATTAACAATCAAAGTTAACACACTGTATTTTTTAAAATGTTGTCATTTGACATTTGTTGTTATTAATCTAGCCATTGAGATGACCGAATCATCGTGATTGTCATTAGTGGGTGAAGTGTAATTAATTATCGGAAATAAAAAAATAATTTTTTTAAAAATTTGAGATCAGCTATCATTATGTTATTTTCAAGAGGAAGTCATGTCATTAATTCTTCAGAAATAATTGATAATCTTTTAAAGTTGATCCTACATAAAAAAGTCAGACAAGATTTTTTTATTGTTATGAGAAATCTAACAATGTTCTGAAATTTAAATCATTTTTATTAGATGATTTGATTTTTTTCAAAATTTCATGTGTTAATGAAGCAAAAAAAAAAAAAAAAAGGATTAAATGAAACTGACAATGGATACAGCAGTCAATATTCTTTTTTATCATGTATTTACATTGTTTTTTTAAAGATCTTATGCATTAACCAAGAAAGGAAAATTGAAAGGATTAATGAGTAAATGAAACTGACAATGGATAGAGCAGTCAATATTATCAGTTCTATGAATTGGAGAAAGACTAGACTATTCAGTTTTATTTTTCTTGCAGTGGCAAGGTGTGACTAATTCATAGAATATTGACTGTTCTAGAATTGCATATTCCTTCACACTCAGTGTGAAGGAATATGCAAATCTATTTTTATGTTGTGAGATGTTATGATTTTCCTCTGTGTGAATGTTCATGAACTTTAAAAAGACTTTTGGCAACCCCTAACTGGAATTAATTTCAAATTAGTTGGTTTATCATCTTTTAGCTCATCATACTTGTCAAAAATCCATTTGCTGCTTAATTAGATTAATTAACAAAATGAAGAATAATATTTTAAAAATATGAAATATGATGACACATAACACAAAATATGATATTTTGAGTCACATGTCATCATATTTGTAACAATAAATGAATACATAAAATAATAAAATAAATATTTACTCTTCAATTAAAACCCTTACAAGTTATAAATTGAGATATGAAGATTAATACTAAAATTATTTACACTATTTACACATGGACTATTGCCCTCATTAATATTGTTGCTTTGGCTGTTGTGCCCTCGGCCTTCATCAGGTGTATATTGAACAGAGTAATCAACAGGAAATTTTGAACTGAACTAATATGTTTATTTAGTTAACTGAGTCCAAGTACTCACTGCTCAACCCAAGGATTGAACTCACAATTACTATTTCCCCAAATTCACAAATCAGTGGAACAAGAACAATCTAACTCTAATTTAACTAAATAAACAGATTAGTTCAGTTCAAATTTTCCTGTAGCTTACCTGGTTCAATATACACCTGATGAAGGCCAAGGGTACAATGGCCGAAACAACAACAAAAATGAGAACAATAGTCCATGTGTAAATAGTGTAAATAATTTTAGTATTAATCTTTATATCTCAATTAAGTGTATATTGAACCAGGTAATCTACAGGAAATTTTGAAATGAACTAACCTGTTTATGGACATTTTGTGGACATTCTTACACCTTTAGACCACTTTTTAGATACTTAAATGATATAGATGCTCACCAAAATGGGCACATATGAGAGTAAACATGGCACCAGAAGGGTCAAAATAGACAATTGGGAATTGTTTACTTCCAGCAGGAATATAGGCATACATGCTTTGAGCCAGATGTCCATTTATGCTATAAAACCAATTTGTGCATCTTCAGTGTGAGGCCCAACTGGGGAGTGGGGTTGAATGGTACTCTGATTCTGTCTTCACGGGTGAGTGATGTTTTATTGTAAGTGTGACATCAACCTAAGGGATGAAATCTTGTAGAGTGTATTGACCCACAACACAGAAACAAACCCTGGAATTATGGTGTGGGGTGCCATAAATTTCAACACATTCTAGCCTTTGGTGGTTGTGAAAGGAACATTGAATAGTATCATGTAGAACTTCTTAGGCTGGCACCATTGCCAGTGCTACATGTGTCCCATTGAATGCATATGTGGCATGATGGGATAACACTTGACTTGTCAATTTACCTACAACTCTTGCTGTATACTACCAAAATGTGGAATAATACATTGCAGGGTGATATTCACTTTATCTATGAATGTATGTATACAAGAGAACAGGAATGTATTAAGGCCCAAGGTGGATATACAGCAGGTTTATCTGGGGTCTGCAGGCACAGTGTAGTTATTATTGGTGTGGAAACTGGAGTTGGTGTGCTGAGTTGAAATTTTACCCAAGTTTGTTACATCTACTATTGCACAAAATCCTGCATATCCCCACCAGCTATGGGTTAAATAGCAAAGCAAACTGGACACTTTAACCTTGGTTGGCAAGCAATTTAGCAGGACAATCAGTTGGACTCTTGGACTGATAACTCCATCTCATTAAAACATAGTTGCTGCAGAAACCAGAGCTGCAAAACACTACTAGCATGGTGAGGTTGTGGCTTGATACACTACAGTGGAGTAATAGCACTAACAAAGAGGAGGAGGGGAGTAGCAGTAGTAATAGTAGTAGTAGGTGGAGGAGGAGGAGGAGGAAGAGGAGGAGAAATATGATGCCTGCTTGCAATTGATACATCTCTTATTTTTGAACGGGTATGTGCCGAGTTATGTTTGATTTGTATATGTGATCATTTATGTAATCCTGGTATATTATTTACCATAAATTGAAATGAATATATAGAGCATTGCAATTTAATTTCCCTCTGTGTGTGTATGTGTGTGTGTGTGAATATGATATTCTTATATATCAGAACAATGTTAGGGAAATGAATAACAAAGTGGAAAAAATTTTGTAAAACATTTCCTCTTCTCGAAGAACTTTGTTGGAAGTAATGTTTTTGTTGATGGAATTATATTCAGGATGCGATGGATAAATTGTCGCCATTTTTTATTTTTAATTTCATGCATGCGTGTTGTTTGTTTTTGATCTTGTCAACTGCACAGCATAGTGGGGTCAGTTGAGCACCATCTGTGAGAAAAAGAGAACCATGATGCAATTCACCTGGGAAGAAATTTGGATACAGAATGCTGTACTGCTTGGTATTCATGCCAGAAGCTCCAATATGAACATTTCAGTGTTTGAAGGACAGTGCTGTGTCTCCAAAAGATGTACCGAGAGTGAGGAAACCCAAGTATCCAGTGAACATCATGGTGTTTGGAGTGATCACTAGTGATGGTGACATTATGCCTCCATTAATCTTCCCACAGGGCCTTAGACTCAACACAGAGGCCTACATTAAGTGCCTTGAGAAGGTAGTGCTGCCCTGGGTCAAGAGGGTGGCTGTTGGAAGACCCTTCTGGCAACAAGACTCTGCACCATGCCACATAAGCAGGAGAACCCATTCATGGCTGTCAGACAATTTCTGTAACCATATCACCCCTTACATCTGGTGACCTAACTCCTCAGACTGCAACCCTCTTGATTATTATGTGTGGGACGCAATTCAGAGAGTGACCAACACAACTGCGTCCAACACCAAAGATGAAGGTAAGGATTATGGCAGCATTCACCAACAAGGAGACCATCCAGAAATGTTGCAGGAGATTCTGAAATCATGTGAAGGCTGTTTATTGAATAAATTTTCTCTTTAGTATTTCGAAATATTTTTGTGTAATTTTGGTAAATATATCTGTTAAAATGAGATGTTGTGTTATTTTCATTTTTGTATAATTTAATGACAATTTATCTATCGCACACTGTATGTGAATATATTTGATAATGGCAGATCGTTTTTGGCAAATCATCTCTTATCACAACGTGAGATGCTTAATAATAAAAGTGATAAAAAACATAAATAAAAGTATAGGGAAACTGAATTAAACTGGTTAGACTATATGTCCAGAAAATGTCTGAAAAAAAAAAAAAAATTAAATTTAATAATTCAAAATTTCAGCTTTCTCACACCTTCGGCATTTCCTTTTAGTCCATAATTCTAACTGACATCCACATTTTCATATTTCCCACTTACCCCCCCCCCCACATATATAATTCTATTAACAAAAATATTACTTTAGTCCAATGAAGACAAAATATGTTACACAGTATTTTCTCCACTTTGTCATGTGTGTGCATGTAGGTATGTGTGTATCTAGACATATTTTTTTTATGTGAGCAATTAATCAAAAATTAAATATAACAGACAATGAATGTCTATTATGTTTAATCATAAGCCCTTCTAAATTTTGTATGTTTGCTTTAATTTCGGGTGAAAATAAAGACAAAAATTGTCCAATATTTGGATATTTTTTTATTAAGCTGTTCCTTGAGCTAAGCTTTCAGCTCACATGAGCCATCTTCAGAGTGGTTATATGGACATTTAAACAAAGATATTCACCATCAAAGATGATATTCTGTTATGTTGACATAGAAGATTGCTATGCGACAATAATGGTTGCAGAATAGCAGATGCAGGTCGTAAATTCAAGATGTGGTTCTATGATGTTGTACTACGTGAGAGACTGAAATATTAACACCAGAACTATATGTTTAGATACAATGTAAGGTGTTGTGACTAGTTTGAAATGTAATTTTGTTGAGTGTGGGTTGATTTGTTTTAATGTAGATAGCCTCCAATGTCTGAAGGTTCTTTTTACTGTGTGTTTGTGTGAGTATTGTTGTGTTATCAACTAATATCTAGTTAATATTATGTACATGGCTGTGTTTTTCTAAGAAATGTTGTTTAATAGAACTAAAATCAGAAAGGTGACAGGTAAGTCTACAGGGGAGTGTAGTTGTAGCAAAACCAATATATGTAGTGGGTTTATTATTAGCATCTCTGAACAGGCATGCAAACTGATATACTACATTGTTTTTTTTGTATAGGATTTAGTTGTGTGGTTGTAGGATTATTTAAGGCTATGAGTCAATTGTTTTAAATATTTTATAATATATGATGAGATTAACTTGTTTATTATTAACGGGTTTAACATTTCTACCTATTATGTTTTTGAGAGGTGTTTCATCAACTGATATATTTTGGAATTTTGAATCGACCCTTTTATTTGGTACAAGGGTGTATATCACCTGAAGAAGGCAAAATGTACAATGGCTGAAAAGTGAATATGGCCAGTAATGATGAAGAAAACAGTGAGAATGATGTAAATAGTTACAATACTTTATCTGAGAAATATAGACATATATATATATATATGATAAAAATATAGTTTTAATCTATGGTATATTTATGAGTAAAAGTGCACAATATCAGAGACAGAGGATGTATAAATATAAAAAACCAAGTGACGACAGTTAGTTTTATGTTTGAATGCCAAATTTTTTCTTTACTTTTATATTTATATAATTTACTCTATTTACCTCAATTTAGCTCTGTTGAGCGAGGTCCGTTTTTCATTTTTTACTTTTTATCATCATGAGTGGTAATAATAAAACTAATTTTTGTCTGTTCATGGCAGTGATAAAATTTTGTACCACCAAACATATCTTTAAATATATATATATATATATATATATAATACTAAAAGTCTGCTTGCATGGTGCATTGTTCATCCAGCACATAGTGATTTAAGTTTCTTTGCACCTTGTTCTCTCTTTCCACCTTTCTCTTTCCATCTCTCTGTGCTTGCATGGTGCATCTGTCCAGCGCATAATGATTGAAGATCCTTTCCACCTCTCTCTCTCTTATTCTACCCTCTCTTTTTAATTCTCTCTTTATATCTCTATGATTGCATGCATGCTTGCATGGTGTGTCCATCTGGTGCATAATGATTTAAGTTTCTTTCCACATCTCTCTCTTTCCACCTCTCTGTGATTGCATGCATGTTTGCATGGTGTATCCATCCAGTGCATAATTCAAGTTAATTTTATTTAAGTGAATAAGATTTAAAAATATGAGTTGTTTATACAGTAAGCATTTTTATTTTAACTTTCTTCAAACAAACAATTAAAATATTTTAAAGTTAAAGACAGACACAAAGAGATCCCGCTTTGCTGTTTCGTCCAGTTGTTTGTAGAGTAATTATTTATATTTCAGCTTTCTTTAAACAAACAATATTTTAAATATTTAAAAAATATTTTTAAGTTAATCTGATTTAAAAAGTATTTTAAGTGAATAAGATTTAAAAATACGAGTTGTTTTTAGTGTAAGTATTTTTATTTCGACTTTCTTCAAATAGACAATTTTTGTAATGTTGAAATCAACTTCACCATTTTATGACCTGAACCATCAGTGACCCAACAGGTCATGGGTAGTTTAATATATATATATATATATATATATATATATATATATTTATGTGTGTGTGTGTGTGTGTGTTTAGAAATTGATTTATTTGCTCACTCCTAAATGGAAGAAAAGCATATAAAATTTAACTCATAAATAAAAATCATGTTTGTAAATAAGACTTTCTTTTGTTTCTCTTGATAGCATTACATCTTGAAAATTCCCTAATTCTGAATCTATCTATTTACCTTGAGAAAAAATGAGAGTGAGACAGATGGATATGAGGGTAGATCAATAATAGAAATCAATAAATTGAGAAACAAACTGCATATTGCCTGATAATTGCTTAAAGCATCCAGTCACCAGTTTATTTCTAGAAAATTCTCTATCTCCAATGCTGAGCACTCTTCTCCAACAAATATACCAAATTTTAAACAATTATATATATGTTGGCATTTATACACTTATTCAATAAGTAGGCATTTGACATTAAATTACCATATATGGACATTTATATATATATAAACATCTAATATAAATAACAGAAAGACTGTAGATATATGTATGTGTATGTGATGTGATCCCACAGTTGTTATAAAGTAAATGACATTTTCTCAATTACGTTTCTCTAAAAGTTTTATAAGCCTAGATGAGCCCTTAGTTGTTAATCTTTTTGCCATTGCAAAGAGTAGAGTTGTTATCAGTCAGGTCAGGAGTTAAACCCTAAACATTTAACGTCATAATATTTGTTGTTTCTTCTTTTTAAGAACAAATAATGTCATTTGGTATGTAGATATAACAATGACTCAACTATTTTTTCCCAAGAGTACATAGATGTGTTGGGCTGGGTTTCCTGAGTCTCATAAAAGCCTACCCAGGTGGTAGCCACCAATTATATAATGGAAGGTAGTTACATAACTCAGCAGGTATGAAAAAGGTATTCAGTATAAGTTTTCAATATGACAAATTCAATGAGATGGCACCCTGATCTCCCATGGTTTTAGGTTTTAGTAGAAAAAATAACACTATCATTATTTAATAAAAAATATCTACAAATATTTATCAATGATATAACAAATTTCTTCTCACAAGACCACTGAAAAATTATTTTAAATTAAGTGAAAGGAATTAAATCTTATTAACTAATTTTTTTCTTTATTTTGTATATAAATTCTTTATACTATAGTAAATTTAATATCTTTGGAATTAAGCTTATTTTAAGGTTAGGATGATATTTTCTTCATATCATATTGGATTTTATAGGGTTAATAGAATTCTATGTGTCATACAACAAATCTCTATTACTGATAGATAAAAACAATTTTGGAGGCATCCAATTTTAGTGATTTAATCCAAAAAAGGAAAAAAAAAACTTCCACAGTCATGTATTTTTTATATACACAATTTTTTTAGAAACGATATAGGATTTTGACCAGTAATTGGGCTGCTTATATTTTGCATAAGAATTAGTACTCAAGTTGCTTAAATGGTTGGTTAAATTTTTATATTTCGGTCTAAAATATATAATAAATATAAAAGAAAAATATTTTGCTGTAACTCAACTAGTAGTATTGATAGTATTCTTGAACACAGTACAAAATAACATATATAGTAACTCTTTTTGTTTAATTTCTTTTTTGTTTTTTTTCTGCGGTCATGATTGAAGTTGCTTACGATTTGACCAAATTTAAGTACAGTTGCTTATAAATAAGTTGCTTATAAAGGAAAAATATCTATAAATTTTCCAAGAAATCCATTGCTTTTGAAATTACAATTTAATATATTGATTCTATCTTTGATTTAATGAAAGAACTTTCAAGAAACAAATATGAACTTACCATAAAAGGAATCAAAACCTCTATTGGTTGGTAGGTATTTTTCCTGGTAATGTCCCAAGTGCCATTTTCCAACTAGGTGTGTTGAGTATCCACTTTCTTTGAGTTTCTCTGGCAAAAGTGGACTGTCCAATGGGAGACCACTGGGTTGCATTGGTTTGATGTTGATATGTTGGAAACCTAAATGATGCTGAAATACAACAGACACATTGAACTATAAAATATTCATTCATTGTCAGTAGTTTATGTCCTGCAGGGAAAAATATATTTAAAGATTGTCAAAATAAAACAAACCAGTAAAATCTTTTGAAAATTGATGTAATGGAATAACCTATCACTCCCATAAGTGACTACACTATAAGTAGTAACTACCTATAAGTATCTGTAAGTCAACAGGCTACAGAGGTGAGCTGAGATCTGTTCCAGCTAAACAGTCAAACTCTCTGCCTTCGGGTGGAGAGGAACCCAGACGAGGCTCTGCGGAAGGGCAGAGTTTCGTTTGGGGAGGTAGACTGCTCCTGAACCCGTTTATAACATGTTCGAAAGGGAATATTTTTGGCTAAGCCTACGGGCTCAGAGAACCCATGTTAAACCAGCCTTGTGCCACATGCAACCCTTGTGGTGGGGTAGCTAAATATACTAGCTGGAATCTTTTACTCAGCTCTTAGCTTTTGTTGAACTCTCTGCTTGGATGAGGCTATGTAGACAGACCCAAACCCGTTTATGCAGGGTATACAGGGAATTTTTGGCCAAGCCTACAGGCGCGGATTGCCCCATATCAAATTCGGCCTTGTGCCACATCCTACCCCCATGGGGAGGTTGGTAAATATTACTAGTTGGGATCTGTTGAGTACGACTCAGACTTATGCGAGAAGTATCGACCTTCCAATAGTAGTACTCACTACTGGATTGACTTGCAACAACCTTGTGCATAACTGTTACCTTTATTCTTATTTTACTGATTTTTTACAATAAACCTTTACTTATTTTATCCACCTTGTTTTTCAAGTATATATTACTATTAGCACAGAATATAACAAAAATTTATGAACTTTTTTTTTAAATTTGTATAACCCCATGCAAGGCAGTAAAGCCACTAAAACATAAGGGGTTACAGGGTGTGGATGAATTAGGAATAGAAACCTAATAATGAACAGAAAGAGAAAAGAGTAAACATGACAGTAGATAATGATTGGCATTGAATTTAAATTTTTGCAGATTAAAGTTGACTGGAAAGCATGGAGCTGGAAGGGAGTTCCACAAGCGAAACATGCAAGAAAAGTAACTGTTAGCATAGAATTTATAGTTAAATCTAGTGAGCTCAACTGTGAATTGATGAGATCTTGATGCCAGTCAAGTACTATGCTTAAATTAAAAAATATCTAGGTACCATAGCAAAGAGCTCATCTGAACAATTAACTTGAAAGTACACAGACAGGCAACCTCAAAGCAATGGGAAAATGACTGAAACTGATATGCCAGATAAGGACCAATAATATTGCTGATTCTTCTTTGGATTTTATGAAGGTAAATAGCAGAGACCCTGGACCATATGTGAAAGCAATATTCTTAATATTCTTAATAGTTAAGTGCTTTCATATCCAATATGTAGAGGTGGTTGCTATTTCTAAAGAGCAAATAGAATAGGTAAAATGATTTTTACCTTATGAATTATGTTTTTCAACTCTGATATATTTTCTTTTATTTCTAGCAACAGTCTGCAAACTTTTCATTATGAAGACCACATTGTACATTTTATATACTTTTACAGGTGAAAGAAAAAATTAGTTTAATAAATAAATATGTGTAAGTTTGTTGCATTGAAAATTTTGATTTGTAAAAATATTCAACTCATCCATAAATAAAAAGTAATGGAAAAGAAGAAAGAAAATAAAGAGTTAATCTAAAATTTGTATCTTTCAGAAATTGTTGGAGTGTTTTACAAAAAATTATTTAAAATTATCTTATAAAGACAGTTTTCACATTACATGAAATAGACTAAACACTGTTACTTCTGGCTGCTGTTCAAGCTATCATGGGGACTCTAATTAGGACTGACTGCTTGATATCCTTTTCTTTATACCTAGCATGTAGATGTAATAGAAGACACAAAATATAGAGGAATATTTAACATAAAAATGCTTGACTCCATTTAAAGTTTTGCAGATTAATAATTTGGTACATGTTTTAAATGCTGTATAATATTTATCTGTCTGTAAATTATAAGTTAATTAAATTTTATTTTAAGTTGGTATCCACTGAGTAGGGATAATGTATCTTATTAATAATTTACAATAAAAAGACATTTCCATTTTGACTGAAACTAATTAATTAATATAATATATTCTAATAACATGGCTGCTATGATTTGAATCCATTTAATTTATTCATTTTATCAAATCTTACTTTATACAGATTTTTAAAGATTTTCTTTACAAATACTATGAATGAATAAAATTTAAATGAATAAATAAGTTATATCTGGATTTTATGCAATCAGCAAATGATTTGAAACAAAAAATATAAAACAATTACAAAGAAACAAAATTTGTGATCACCTGCATTTAATCACTCAACCATATTTTGCAGACTTCATATTTATAATATTACATCCAGTTATTCTCTTCATTCAACTTCATTCTTATATATACTATGTCCCTTCAGGGTATTGCTGATCAACACTCTCCCCAACTTGACCTCTTACCATCCTTCCTAGTTCTATTTTTACCATCTATTTGCAAAAACTCAATAGAAAACTCATTCATTGTTTCTTTCTGCCAATCTTGTCTTCAATAAGTCCTGTGAGAATTAAATTTTCCAAGCCCTCCTTCCTCATTATGTGTCCCAGAAATTTCATCTGTCTCTGATTATAAGTGGATTTTTGTTCATATTTTCCTTGAAACTTCTTCATTGTTCACATAATCTGTCTATGGTATTCTATGTCTCTATTGCTTCTAGTCTCATTTCTGTCTTGTATTCATTGCCTTATTGGAGGATTGATATATGTAGTAGCATTCTTTTCTTTGTTTCTGAAAAAAATTTTCTATCTTTTCATAAAGATGTGAACATAATTGAAAACAAGAACCCAACTATCTTAAATAGAGAAAGATTATTGAAGATACTTTAAGATCTATAGCATATAAGATTACATTCTGGCAAGCGGGATTATCACAAGGACTGGATATATATAAAAATTTCACTGTACAGCAGTAACATTACATATTTCTTTTGTCTTTTTTGTTGCCCATTTTTCTTTCTTTCTTTTCTTATCTTCTTTTCACCCTTTATTTCTCAGCTTCCTTTTTTCTTTCTTTATTTTCTGAGATTGCTTTTCTTCCTTTTTCTATCTTTTTATTTCTTTTTTCTTTTCTTTTTCTTTTCTTCTTTCTTCACCACCTGCTTTCATTCATGCTTTTTTTCTTTCTTTTGAAATTGTTTCCTTTTTTGATTGTTTAAACCTTTCTTCAGTTTTCTACTTTTCTTTCTTTGTTTAACTCTGCTTTTCATTCTTATTTTATGGCCTCCTTGTTTATTAACCCTTTCCTTTCTTGGTTCAATTTCTTTCTGAAAGAAACTCATATATTTAAGTTTGCATGTTTACAATTAGAATATTTAAAAAACTGAAAGCTTGATTTTTCTGTGTATATTTATGGTCTCAAATGGAAGAACCAAATCAATTTTAACGATGCAAACACATTTCTACTTTTAATGCCTATTTATTAGTCTACATTACTGTCCCTTGCTTTTTCTCTCTTTGTAACTATCTGATTTATTTATTTTAATTCAAATTTTGCTAGTTGGTTGAAAAAGTAATAAATTTATTAGCATGTTTGACTGGTCAAATGATTGTGTATTTCTTCAGTCAACAGTGATTGATGTCCACACCCAGGCAAAAACCAGGATTTTGAATATAGATAGATATAGGAGCATCAAGTGACAGAGAGGAATAAGAAGAACTGTAGAAAAAGAGAATTAAAAAAAGATGCCTTATAAAATGAGAATAAAAAAGAAGAGAGTGAATGTATTAAAGAGGATGAAGTAGAAAGAGAAAAATATAAAATGAGAGAGAGAGAAGATTGAAAGTACTGATGTAAGAGAGGGGAAAGATAAAGTATCTGAATAAAATAAAAATGAGAAACATAAAAAGATTGGAGAAGGAAAGAGAGAAGATATGAAAAGAAAGGTAAAGGGAGAAAATGTAAAATCAAGGATGTAATATATAATAGTTTTATATATATATTTTTCTATTGTCTCTCATTTATCTTTTTTAAAATTATTTTCATACTCGACAGGAAATACTTTATCTGAGAAACCTTAAAAGTCAGCAAATCCAGTTTATATGTAATTGATATCAAATACAAACATCTGGAGTTATGCAGAGAAAACACCATTCCACCTTGGCTTTTTCATGGTTTTTACACAGTATTTGGGATTAAGAGAAAAAAAAGAAAACTTTCTTTAGTATAAACTAATGTACAAGTATGTAGCCATGCAAACCAGTGGCAACTCTAGGTCATCAATATTTGTCAGGCTCATTACAATCTTTTATAGTCTGTGCTAATAGGAATATATACTTGAAAAACACAGTGGATAAAATAAGTAAAGGTTTATTGTAAAACCAGTACAATAAGAATAAAGGTAACAGCTATGCACAAGGTTGTCGCAAGTCAATCCATTAGTGAGTGCTACTATTGGAAGGGTGGTAGTTCTTGCGTAAGTCTGAGTTGTACTCAACAGATCCCAGGTAGACTCTGTAGTCCATTGACTTACAGAAACTTATAGGTAGTTACTACCTATAGAGTAGTCACTCATGGGGGTGACAGGTTATTCCATTACATCACAATCTTTAACAAATTGGTATAACTTAGATGCTAAAATGATTTCTTTACTCTAACTAAAATATATAATTTTTAAATATCTTTAGCGAGATATGTTTTTTTTTAAAATAATGTGTGTATCTATCTTGAGTGTGTATTTGTATATGTCTATGTATTAATGTGTTTATGTATCTCACTGTGAATTTTTAGTTTAATTTATTGTTGGCTTATGATCAATACTCCTGACTGATATCATATTTCCTTAACATTACTCATCACACTTCTCACCCCAACCCTCCAGTTGATGAGTTACAGCTGCCACTTTCTTCAAGTAAGGCTATATTCAATTTGCCCTTTTTTCAATTGATACATTGTGCTAAAAACATTATACAGTACGAAATAAATTATTTAAAATGGACATTTGAAAAGTTGAAAGAAAAATGTATTTTTTGAAAAACAGGAAATACAAGTCATTAGGGATTTCTAAAAGATTATTTATAAAATTAAAGCAAAAAATATATTGCCTATTAAATATGTCTCCAGCTTCGATCAGGCTTACACCTACTCAGCCTAACTAGCCCTGTTAATTTTATTTCATCCTTTTTTTTATTTATTTATTTATTTGCTTTTTTCTTTCTTCTTACTTTATTCTTTATTATGAACAATACCAACAAAATGTATTTCGTCAATATTTTGAAACACAGAGTTAAAACAATTAATTTTGGGTCCAGCTGAAATCAAGAATGAAAGATTGTTTTTGTTGCTTTGAATTAGATATACTTGAATGTTGATAAGCTCAACACCCAGAGTCACCACTGGTGCAAACGTACTTACACACACAGATGTTGACCATTGATTCTTCTGCAGTTGAAGGCCTGGCTCATTTTTTAATCTGGACAACATATTCATTGCACATCTGCAGACCTATTAGAAGGCTGCAAAGTTCTTATTGCTGACAACAGTCCATGTCACACCCTAGAGATGAACTGCAGTGTAAGAACAATGCTATGTTAAATCTCATGAGATGAAGGTGTTGAGCCCATGATAGCCACCTTGTCCCTCGAGCTGGTTAAAATTTCTGGTGGGCATCATAACAATAGGAGGATTCACCTAGCTGGGTTGTTAGCCCAACATAGGCTAGCATACGTACAATCAGAGGCAGCTGAAATTTCTGGGATGTATAACGAGGATAAATTTAATAATCTTAGGATTTACTCAAGAAAACATAATCAGGAAAAAATAGCAGGTAAGTTTGTGTGATGGGTGGTAGTACAAAGACAAAGAGAGATGGTAAAGGGTCAACGGCTACTAAGACGATCTGACAAAATGAATAATCAGGTATGGTTATTGGTGTACCTATATATGTACTAAAACATCAACTTTATTGGGCAGGTCACATTGTTAGAAAGGATGACAACCACATTCCAAAGCAATTGTTTTATGATGAGCTGTGAACAGGGAGGGAAATGCCATCACATCTAAGATGTACTTTAAGGACTGCTTCAAGGATGTGCTGAAGAAATACAATGTTCCTTGTGAGCACTGGGAAGAATGTGCAAATAATCATAATAATTGGAAGGAGGCTGCTAGGAGTGGGAGGTGTCACTTTGAAGATGAGAAGAGGATGCACGCAAAGCTTAAAAGAGATATGCATAAAGGCATACCTGTTGAACTTCCTGAAGACACCTACAGGCAGCTCGATCTGACATGTACAGATTGTGGTAGAGTGTGTTTGTCAATGACTGTTTTAAGGAGTCACTTGAGGGTGCACCGAATGAAGATGGCAATTCACTATAAAACTGTACATGTCCAGCAACTGAAATGTGATATTTGTGGTAAGATATGCATGTCCAGAAATGGTTTCATGCAACGTTTTAAATTGCATGATAATGTAACACTTGCTGTTGGACCTCTTAAGTGCCCTGTTTGTGCCAGAGTATGTAGGTCCCTTGCTGGGCTAAAGAGCCACATTTGTTCAGCACATCAGTAGATATTCTCTAAAAAGATATATAGTAAATGTTGTACTCAGATATGAGTTGGCAACCACCACACACACACACATATATATATATATATATATATATATATATATATATATATATATATGTATAAATATGCATTAATTTTACACACACACACATATATATCTGCTGTTTAAAATTTTGCTATATTGATTGGGGAAGAATGCTCAATATTTGTAATAGATTATCTGTATATGTGTGTGTGTGTGTGTGTGTGTGTGTGTGTGTGTGTGCTGTTGGTAAAAATGATTAGCAGCTTGGAATGAGCAATTTGAGAGCTGAGTTTGAATTCCGGTCAAATACCCTTGGGAAAGGTATGAATCTGTCCATTTTTCATTTCTCTTAGCTATGGGTTAAATAGTAGTACAAAATGGGCTCTTTAGCCTTGGTTGATAACCAGTCTAGGAGATGGTCAAGTTTATATTCAAAACTAGAGGAGGGTTGTTTGGGGACATTGCGGTACACTAAAATGCACCAGTTCTCTGTCTTCAGTTCTGAAAAGTGTGGTTGGTTCTGCACAAACCTTCCACACTATAGCCAAATCATGTTTGGCTGTTTGGATGTCAGAACTGAACTGCTGGATGCTTATATATTAAAGATGATGAGTCAATCTAATAATTTTTAAACTAGTTAACACTTCTGCTGTTGATAACAGACTTATGCATCTTTACGAATCTTGCATTACCTGCTGTTGATGTATATATACATTTTCAAATCCTACTTATACAGCTGTTCCCTGCTCAAGATGTTTTCATATTTTCAAGACATCATGAAATGTTGGTCCCTAGTACTTTTGTTATAAACTAACTAGTGGTTATTGGTGTTTCCAGACCAGTGCAGACGTATAGTAGCCTACAGTACAACCTATTTTATGATGTATTTATATTATATTGTATGTTGGAGTGTCATTTAGCTTAGTCTGTACTGCAAAGTATTCACTCAAAACCAAAATGGTGGTTTTTATTGTCAGTGTTATTTATTTCCAGTAAATGACAATTATCTATTCCCCACCCCAACAAATGGGCCAGTACACTCAGGCAACAATGTAGAAGTGAAAGTGTTGATTATTGCCATAAATTTTTATCAAGAATTTTCTAGCGATTTATTATTTTAAAACATTAGGTTTTGATATTTCTCATTAGTTTTGTAAGTATAGAACCATTTTTTTGAAGTTATTTATTATAATCTTTTATAAGAATATAAAAATAAACAGTAAAAAAAAGCAAACTTGGGATGAATAAGGGAATCAAGATGAAGTTATGTTGGTGGGCGGGTCAATAATAAAATAAATAAAGAAATAATGTTTTTTCTGCAGAATGTTTAAAACAGAATTGATGAGGCATAGTTTGCTTATTTTATGGTTAGCTAAACCCAGAGATAAAATAAAAAAAACCCAGTAAACAAGCATAAATGATACAAAAAAGAATTAAAGAAAATTATGAAAAAAGCAGATTGGAAAGGAAGAGAGTAAAGCTTTTGTGTTTTAAGGAAAAACCACAGAGTACAAAAGAAGAGAAAGAAAGAGAGAGAGAGAGAGAGAGAGAGAGAGAGAGAGAGAGAGAGAGAACAACAGTGAAACAAAATGCAGAAAGAAAGACATCAAAGAATTATGGAACAGTTCAAGCAAAAATAACAACTGGTCTCTTCCTCATTAACCAAACTCACATCCACCCGCCCATCTAATACCCCTACAGCTACAACTATTACTACCACCACTCCACAAACCATCACCATACCCACTGAATGTAACAATGACATATTTGTCAACTCTGGTGGTAGGCTGAAAAGACAAAGATTGATTGTCGAGAATTGACATAAGGTGAAGAATAATTCTTTTAAGAGAATGTCAAGTATGCTAGAGCATTGACCTGGTGGTGTGCAGAGACATGCTGACAATAGTGTGACAGACAGATAGACAGACAGACAGACACAGATTGAACAAGCAGACTATAAATAAACACAATTATTAGAAGTATACATACTCCATAGTTTAATGCAAATATAATTGTGTATCCATACATATACAGAATGTATATGTATAGATACACAATATGTGCAATTATATTTACATTAAGCTAACTATAGAAATAGATAGGTACATAAATAATTAGGAATATTACTATTTTAATTTAATCTTCATTGGGTAGAATGCACACACACACACACACACATATATATATTACCCTGAAAATAGAGAAACTATGTACACAAATCATCAGTTACCAATAGCCAATAGTAAATATGCAAACAGCACAACTCTTTCTAGACCTATATGGGAAATAAAAAAAAGAAAATACACCAAAAATATAATGGAAAATAAAAAAAATGATCTGCCTACAACAGTAAATCCAAAATCTCTAAACACTGTCTGGAGGAGAAAATTCACCTTCCCAGACTTAAACAAATACTTAATAAATGATCAGAACTTATCTTAAAATGCAAATTTTTAATATGTTACTTAAAATTAAAAACTAAAAAGGAATATATTGTAAAACATCACAAAAAATGCAAACATATGCACTATATACAATGCAGATAGTGCAATATACTTTAGAAAAAGCCAATAATTTAAATTAAACAAATAAGATAACCAACCCCTTAAAAAATAAAATAAAATAATAAATAAACAGATAAACAAATTAATTACCAAATTCAGTAAATAATGAACAAATTAACAAACTATGAATGCATGCATAAACAGAAATAAATTTAACAGCAATCAACAATTAATAAATGAATAAATACCAAATACCCTACATAATCCATAATGAATAATGAGTTAAAAGTTAACAAATAGCACTCTATAATAGCTACAAATAACAATGTTTGGATCCACAATTACTTCTATGTAATAGTCTGTAGAATGATTTGAAATATAGCTGTTACCACCTACCCAATGACCATTAGGATGAAGGAATAAACCTGTTGTAGCATACCTACAGATGATAATGTGTATGTCCCTATCCACATAAATATGGTATCAATTACTGTATGTTGGTCTGCAGTTGGAGATTCGTCTCCAGCTGTGCAGGTAAAACTCTCTGCCTCTGGGCGGAGAGGATCCTTAGGCTATGTTAAAGGCCAGTTTCATCTTGGGAAACAGTTACCTGACCCTGTTTTATATGGGGTCTACGGGGAATTTTTGGCTGAGCCTACAATAAACTCGGCCTTGTGCCACATCTAACCACGTGAGGTGGTTGGTAGATGTCTTGCAGTTGGAGATTCATTGTGGAATTCACTTGACCTACTTCTAGCAGTTGACTTCTATGCGCTGCTGGTGAATCTTATATATGTTATTCTTGTCCTAAGTATTATCATTCATTACCAACCTTCGTGTGATTATTCTATTCAGTAACCTTTCCTAGGTTACAATAAAACCTGAAATACCTGACCTTGCTACTCAGAAGGCCCTACTGAGCACTATATATAAATAGTTCAGCCACCACAGATCATAGATGGCATTCAAGCATGAAACAAACTGTCGCCACTCAGTTTTGAGCTCAGTGTCCACTCATATATATATATATATATACACACACAATCACACACACACGCACACTTGTATATTTCCAATCACATACACTCTTATATATTTCTAATCGCACACACATACACACACAGATAAATAAAAAATATTCTTGAATCTTTTAGAATTTTCTTTTGAAAAGATTTTATAAGTAAAAAAAAAAAAATTTTTAAATTCTAAATTGCCTTTGGTAGCTACCAATGTTCTTGGAGATCAGCATTAACCTATCCTATTTATTTTTTTTCCTTATTTACCATTTTACCTCCATTGTTTGGCTGCAACACAAAAACCACCAACTAATTCTACCTCCAATGACCTCTAGTGACCCCAAAGTTCAAATTTGACTCCACCCACCCTACCATTGTGAGGTCAAAGACATTTTTTGTACTTTATACTCTTTACTTGTACTTTTATGTATTTCATAGAAAACTCAATTTCTTAGTTAATTTGGCTGGAAATGACATGCTGTGCTCTTTTGTGCCCTCAGCTGACCTCAAATGACATCTGAGGTTAACTTCACATAGCCAGTCTTATTAATTAAAGTCTTGTGGTTATCCATGTGAAAAAAAATGACTCTGGGACTTGCTGTATGAACATATAAACACTAATAAATGCATACATATACAAATTTGGGCATTTAATACCCTCCAATACACAGAGGAAGAAATCATTCAAACATGTTTTATAGAATTCAATTGATGAAATCTATCTGTTTATTTTTTTATTATATCCAAGCAGTCACACATTTAGATCAAATTTGTGGAGAAACTATCTAACATTTATATTCACACACCCACTACACTCTCTTGTGGTTTAACATACCACTTATCAAAACTTATCAAAAGCAATTCATATGCATATTAACAAATACTACAAACCCAACAGCAAAACGACTCTTAATATTAGACAAATTAATAATGCTAAAATAATGCATAGCAAGAAATCTAAATAAAGATCCAAAATATTTGAAGCTATTTTTATATGAATGGAAAAGACCACATTGAACATTATATCTTTCAACACAGAGGAAGGCATTTTCAAATGTATTTAAAATGTAAAAGATTTAATATCTTTATCCTTAGACACTGTCATGTTATAGGATCCCTAACAGACTAATTTAAAAAAAAATTGAAATCATGTACATTTAAATTAAAATTATAGCATTTATCAAAAAATGCCATAATGAAATTAACCTAAACTGACTGTTTATATGCAAACTAAAAAATCATTGTAGAAAATTCAACACAGATCTTGTCAGATTAATTCTATAAAATGTTTGAATATACATACACAGCACACACACACATGTACATATATATATATATATATATATATATATATATATATATATATATAGTACAGGTAATAAATCCATTGGTATATAATCCAAGTGGATTGTAGTAATATCAAATATTAAAACTGATCCACAAAAAGAGCTCAATGTATTTATTATAACAGAAGGTATAAATTACAACAAAATCCAAAATTATCTCATATGGGGATAGATCTATTTCAGCCAACGCAAAGTATGTTAGTCTTATTCAACTTCAGTGTATGGACTGTATTTGTGTTGGAATTAAAGATTTAAAATTTAACTTTGACAGCAGTTGAAAAATTGATACAGAACCAACCCATTTCAATACCTCAGCCAGGTGAAATGCCTGAGTTGGTTGTAAGGGGAGCGTAAAAGGTATCAGTCTTAAAGGGAAGAGGCTCCACCAAATCAACCAGGATATTAACCTTATGACCTTAACTTGGGGTTATATAAAGAATGAGGTGTTGAACTGTAATTAAAAAAAGGGCTGAAAAATGAGTTTTATATACAAAAAATTTTTTAATTATATATAAAAAATTTGAGTTCCCACTTAAAAAATAAGAAATTTTACTTACAAATGAGATATATTAACAAGATTAACAATAAATCATATTTAGATAATTTATATTAAGTAAGAATATATTTCAAAGAAAAAATTATATTAAAAAATAAAAATAATTTATACTAAAAAATAAAAAAATTAATGATAAAATAATTTATCCATTTATAACTTTAAAGATAAATTAAATTATTAAGAAAACAAAACCATACCAAGTTATATTTAAAAAAAGGTATACGGATAAAGAGGTGTAAGCGATAAAAAAAAGTAATATATATATATATATATATATATATATATATGAATATGCAGATAGTGTAATGGATAGCGACTTGGAATGAGAAGTCGGAGAGCCATGTTCGTTACATTCACTTTTGCACAAATACCCTTGGGAAAGGTATGAATCCATCTCTTCTCACCTATAGCTATGGATTAAATAGTAGGGTTAACAGGGTTCTTTTGCCTTGGTTGGTAACAGGTCTAGTAGAAGGAAAAATGATATAACACCTGCCTAAATATATTGTATCTTGTCTCTGGGATTCATAACATTGTTGGTGCAAATTATTACATGCACACAGGAGATCAGTAAGTATGTTACCTGAAATAGTTGTTAGCTGAATTTTTATCTGAAATTGTCACTTAATAATACTCAGTCTATGTAACTGATAGAAAAGTGTTAGGCTAAGTGCATTGACAAGGAAGAATATGTTGAAAAAATGCACAAGGACCTCATCAGTGGTAGAGAGATACAAAAACCCGCAGTGATAATGAAGCCCATTAGTGGATAGAAGGGTCCTAACTCTCTCCACTAAGAGAGATTTGACTTAGGAAACAAAATAACTGTTAAAATGAAATGAATTTGGAAAACCATGGAGACTTTATTTTTATTAATTCACACTTTACTTCTCAAAATCTGATGATTCAAACTTTACTTTGGGACCATTGTCTGTGATGGCTGTTACTCCAAGGAAGTGTATGAAAATTGTAACATTGCATAAACACACTGGCAAGCCTTACCAGTGAACAAATCAAAGTACTATAGACTGGCCCAGAAACTCTCCTGATTTAAATCCAATCAAAAATCTGTGGTCAATCTGCTAAGAACAACTTCATGGAATGGACATATGAAGTACTAACATGTGTACTGGGTCATGTTTCATTAGAAAAATATGAAAAAAGTAAATAATAACAGATTTGTTTGTTTTGTTTCAATTAATTTGTACAAGGGTGTATGTATACATATGTATATATATTTTGAAAAGTGGAAGGAAATGAAACAATGTCTGACTGTTAGTTCCCAAAACTGGTTGAAGAATTTTATGGAAGGCAACTTATTTTTTTAAATAAAAATTTGGGTTAGACAACATTTTGTTGTCAATTATGATAATTTAAAATGGAAGACAGAAGAGAAGCCAATCACGTGCACTTGAAAACATCTGGTAGAGCAAGGGTCATTGAAAGATAGGATATGCAGAGTATTATCTGAAAGCAAGGAAACATCACCACTGCAACTTGGAATGTGCAGATACTGGCACAGCCATGAAGATTCCGGGAACTATTACACAAACTGAAGTGATATACATAACATGTAGAAGGATTATATGAAACATGGTGGAGAGGTGTCAGACTGAAGAAAGGCATGTACTCTACTACAATGGAGAAATCAACCATTATATGCATGGAGCAGGATTCCTCATTAACAAAGCCATTAAAGGATACATGCTTGAATGTTGTTCTATATCCAGCAGTGTACCGTGGGCGATCATGGTTCTCCACAACTTCTTGTCCTTTGTCCCTCTTAGTAATATTTATTCTTTTTGATATCTCTTCTAATGCTTGTTTTGTCAACCATTTAACAAGTAGGTAGGTTATTCACTGTTCTTCTATGTTCCTCTTGCTTTCAACATATCTTGTGAGTGTTAAAGTTTCCAAGCCTACTTTTCTAAGACTCCAGGAGCTATTACATGAACTGGAGTGATATATATAACATATTGTTGGATTATATGAAGAAAGGCTGGAGAGGCATTGGGGAACATCAGACTGAAGAAAGTCATGTACTTTACAATATTGGAGAAATCAATTGTTATGTACAGAGAGCAGGATTCCTCATCAACAAACCTATCAAAGGATACAATAGATTTATCACTATATGTCTTAAAATATCATCCTTTAACATGACCAGTATGAAAATCAACACTGCAACTATATCAAAAAAAGAATCCAAACTTTTTTCTATTGTAACCAATAACATTAAAGTTATTGATACTGAATACTAAAAAGATGTAAACAAAAAACTTTGTGAATTTTTGCACAGTTTTTGATGGATTATATGCAAAATGTTCTGCTATAATAAACAATTAAACAGACACTTTTGAAATCTTACAATAAGATATGTTATATAGAGCATTGGATGAGTGTTATATAAAAAGTGTTAGTAAAATATGACATTACTTTTGATATGCCATAATATGCATGATTTTCATCTTTTATATACAAATTTTCAGTTAAAGAAAGAGAAAAGGAAAAATTGGTAATAAGACAATTTTTTGGGAAAAAATCATTCTGTTGGGTGATATAGAAAGCATCTGAATTATTTTCTCATTATTTGTTTTCTGTTTAAATATCACTCAGTGCAGATGGGAAACATATCTTAGCATTTTATGATGGTGTTTATTCTGCAGAAACTTGATTTTGTACAAACATGTCAGCAGAACAGAATGCAGCCAAGAAAAAAAAAATTGACGTTTTTAAAACTGAATTTTGTGAATTTGTTTGCCATTTTTTATTTTCTTGAAGGAACCTCCTGAAGATAAACAAAGAAATACGTGGTTAAAAAAATTTTTTAATTTTTTCTTTTTCTCTTTATTTTTTTCAGGATATTAAATTTCTGCTTGTTACTAACAAGTCTCTAAAAGTGCAAGTTCCTTGACATGTGCCAGTTTGCCTTATGTAACATTACCGTAAAAAAAGCCTGTGTGTATATGCAAACGTTTTTGTTTTTTATACAACAAAGTGTGACTATATATGAGGGGGTGCTAAAAAGTTCATGGCTCAGACAAGATGCTCTTCAAGAAAAAAAAAAAAATGATATTTGGTCATTTGCTCAAATTTTAGGAAGTAGGTTAAGCAAAGAACATCTTTTGTGGGTAGTATATGAGGCAGTCTGATACTTGTCAACCCAGAAACACAAAAATAGCAACCTTTCTTCAGAAGCTGCTTGTGTCTCCTTAGGATTAATGTCCTTGGAAAAGGCATTGTCAGATGTATTAGTAAAAATACCTTCTTCTTGACATCCCCACAATGGTTGATAGGAAAGAGTGTATGACTGATCACTTGGGTAAATCACTCTACCATAATTGCCACACAGGCAGTTATGTGGAAATTCATTACACCCGTTGTGGAAACTAACACACACACACACACACATTTGATAATATCAACAACAATGTGAAAGAAAGAAAGAGAGAAACAGTGAACAAAAATGAAATAAATCCAAAATGAGAAACAATGAAAGAAAGAGAAAGAAAAAGAAATGAGAAAATAGACTAGATTAAAAGAAAGGGAGAAAGAAAAAAAGATTGATGGCAGAAATCAATAAAAAGATAGAATAGAGAAGAAAAAAAACAGTAACATAAAAGAAAGAAAGAAAGAAAAAAAGAAAGAAAGAAAAGAATTGAAATGAAAGTGAGAGATACAGAAACAGAGACAGGTGGACAAATAAAAAGAAAATCAAGTGAGAGAGAGAGAGAGAGAGAGAGAGAGAAAGACAGATTAAAACAAAGACAAAAAGAAGTGACAATAAGTAAATCAAGACAACAAAAAGACAGTGAACAAAAAGAGAGAAAAAAGACTTATTTCTCATTAACATATACAAAACCTGAAAAGTCTTTTAGAAGCAAAAAAGACAAGATAAATAAAAGGAAATAAAAGGGACAATAAAGAAAAACAAATAAAAAAGAAAAGAATTGCATTTACAAGTATCACAATAATATAATTTGTCTGTCACATTCATGAACTCATAAAATATTTGATTACATATGTTCAAAGTGAATTACAACAGATGCAGTTGTGGGAATTAAGCATATTAAAAATTATGACAGTGATATACTATCTGAATTTTTTCTTCCATATTTTACTTGGTATATTCTCTGATGGTTGTTAGGTGATATTATATAAATTAAAAATACAAAACTTAACGCCCATATCAAGATCGCTTAGCCAACTCCCAACTGTCAGTAGTGCTCTCTTTTGTTGCACATACCATAATTCTCAAACATAATCAATTTCCTTGTTAGGCCCAGTGGCACAAGAAATTAAGACATTCTCAGCCACTTGAGTGCACTTGTAAGAAGATGATTAATTATTCTCTCTTGTATTCTTTTGCTTTGTTTAGTTGCTTTTGCTTATTTGTCAAGAGTTTTATTTTTGCCTAAATTCTTGCATGATTGTAAACACACAGGATGTAAGGATTCTTGGAGGTACAGGGTATTGTCAAACAAGTCTTTATTCTATGAGGTATGGTGTATTATTATTCTTAGAGGTACAGGATATTTCCAGACAAGTCTTTATTCTAGGAGGTATGGTGTATTGTCAAACAAGCCTTTATTCATGGACATACAGGGTTATTGTCAAACAAGTCTTTATTCTTGGAGGTACAGGATATTATCAAACAAGTCTGTATTGTTTATATTAATATGGCACTATAGTAACAATCAGAAAAATAAGTAATATCACTACATGCACTTTTTGAACAGCACTTGCCAGTAAAGTTTTTGTAGCCAAACTGGTAATGTCATGGAAAGACAAGTTCCTTAAGGTATGATTTTTACTACATTAGAACTTAAGTATTTTGGACTAAATCTGTTTCAAATAATTTCCTGTTTGAGTACTGATTTGCAGTTTTTAACTTTTGTCTTGGCAAATATGAAAGAGCTGTAAGAGTAGAAAACCCACAAGGAAAATGAAAGCAGAAATCAAATTAATTAATTTTTGTTTATTATAGTTAATCATGAGCAATTCAAATGATTAAAAATGTCTCCAAAAATTCCAAAGTATTAAACATCATCAGTTTATTTATACTATTTACATGTGGACTAGTGTCCTCATTTATTCTGTTGTTATCACAACATTTCAGTTGTTGTGCTCTCTGGCCTTCCTCAATGTGAACAATAACTGAGCAGTACTAAATAATAACTAGACATGAGCAACAGAACAAGAACCATTTAATCCCCCTCCCTGTAGATTAAATAAAGAGTTCAATTTGAGATTCCCTGAAGGCTACCTGGATCGACAAGCACCTAATGAAGGTTGAAGGTCACAAATGCCAAAATGTTGTGATAACAACAACAAAGATGATGACAATATCACATGTAAATAATTAAAACTCCTCATCCCAGAAATTCAAAAAGAAATCATTAATTTATTTATAAATAAAAATCAAAATAAACATTATTCTATGGAAACAAAATAGATACAAAATACTGTGATGGATTAACTGACACATAGATGAATTTTGATTTGAAAATGTTAATGTATACTATTTAATCTATGTAATTAAATTTTACCACTGAGTTAAATGCACCAGCAAAAAAGATTATGAGAAAAATAAATATTTGTTGTTTAAAATAAATGCTTTTTCATCATTAATTTATAGAATTATTGATGCTTGCACACACACACACACACATGCACATCCTACTCATTTGTACATATACAGAAACATGCTCATACACATATACATCCACATAAATACACATTTATGTACAAAGACAGAGTTCATGACTTGTATCAGATATCATTGTATCTTGTATCATTGTATCTTGTATCAAGAACAATTTATCTTGTATCATTGTATCTTGTATCATATACTTGACTGATTGAGAGAAATATGAACAAACAGTAAATGGAACATTTCAACCAAATATTTATCAGATTTAAGGAAGATCAGATTATATAACTTAAGCCAGTAAATATGAATGAAATGTTTTAATGAAATTTTATTTGGATTAAAAGCAAGGTTGGTCATATGTGTTTTGGGGCACAACTGATAGCGGTCACAGCAGCAGAATTTTCTTGGTTTTTTTCAAAGAAATACAATTTGAAGCTATTCTAAAATGAATTAACATATTATTTAATAAAAACAGAGTAAAAAATCAAAATAAAACAGTATAATGATATAGTAATATAAAAATAAAAACAGAAATATAAACAAAATAAAAACAAAATATAAACAGCATAATAATATAGTTTAGTAATGGTAAAATTAGTTTGGCATTACTTGACTGAACAGTTAGCATAACTGTTGGTTGGAATTGATGAACTTTTTCAGGAAAATGGGGATTTCAAGTTCACTGTTATCACTCTTTCTGGGACTGATGGGGGTTTCCTTCCTAACACTGTGGAGTTTTTAAGAATTCAGAAGAAAATTGCTGTTCTTTGTAAAACCTGATATGTAGTGTCAGATGTATGTTGTAAAGTAATGTTGCCAGACTAGATTAGATTACCCTAGTACAGAATGCATATAGGCATGGGATCCAACTACAAGCAACTGGTTTAAAGAGAATCAAATGACTAAAGGTTGAACTTTAGCACTATTGTTAGATTTTATCCAACAATTTTGTCTTAGTGTATATACAATGGTCATCATTCGGCAAACTAATAAGAACCCGATACCAAATTTCTCATACATAAAATTATTTGTTATTCATTCCTGGACTTTATCAATTAATATTGGTGAATGGGTGCATAACTTTAGATGTGGATTTTTCTTCTTATGAAGATGTGACAGACTTTCATTCTGTCTTGAGTAGGGTGCTAATATATCTATTGTTCTGTAATGGCTCCTTTTAAGAAAATAAAGGAAATGGCTAAACCAGAGGCTTTTTCATAGTGTTGTTGTAACTAGCATGTAACAAGTTTTCTGATTGGGCAATAAACAAGCCTGTGACAGCCCTGCTTCATTTTCACTTTGGCAGACAACTTAGTAACTCTCTCTTTTGACAACTGACCCCGGAGCTGTAAAAATATTCTGAGCAGCATTCTGACCAACAACAACGTGGAAAAGTCAAATGAACATGTATGTACCATTTGAATAAATATCTCTATTATATATATAATAATAATCAACTCTCCCATCGAGATTCAACGTATGAGGGTCAAGCAGATCAGTTTCCAGGAAACCGACAGCCCGACACCGGCACATGAGATTTGATTATAGTGGTGAAGGCTTCGTGCAGGACCATTCACACTTTTTGAAGGGACGAATACAGAAACCTGGTGCAGCGAATGCCACAAGGTTTCCAAACGACCCTCTGCAGGTTTTGAATTCAGAGTTGTCCTTCTCCTAGACCAGTTGCCATCTGAGGCTATAGAACCCAGTCTGTCTTACCATAGCTGGAGAGAGAGGAAGAGGATTCATACCTTTCCCAAGGGTATTAGCACATAAGTGAATGTAACGGATTCGACTGGAATTCAAACTCGGCTCTCCGATTCCTCAATCAAAGCCGCTATCCATTACTCCACCGTGCCTCCTCTCTCTCTCTCTCTCTCTCTATATATATATATATATATATATATTTATTTATTGGTATTTCATGTTATTTTAATTTCATGTTTCTTTTGACATTGCCTGTTATTAAAAATGAACCCACATTGTTCATAATTGTAATGGTGTCCACAACAGTTCTATGTCTGGACATCCTAAGTACTTCTGGGTTTACCACCTGTTTACATGTTAGGGGCATCCACTGATATCCAGTGAAGGTGGGAATATGAACCTGGTTGATAGGAGGTAATTTTCCAGGTCAAGCCACTGATGCACCTGACGTTTTTGAAACGCTAGTGTAGCAATGTCTATTTTGGTATCATCTGGGGTCAGTCCAGTAAATATTGGGGTGATCACAGATCATCTATCTTTTCAAAAGAGGTTCCTTATTAGCATTAAATTTGGTATTTCCTGGTATGTATTACATACATACGTATATTAACTGAAAGCAGTCTCACCTTTGAGATGAAATCAACTTCTTTGTTAATATCAGCTTATGTTCTACTTTTGATAATGATGAACTACTTTGAAATAGTAAAAGTGAATATATCCCCAAAGTGTGTTAAGAAATGTGAACTTACCAAGTGTCGTCCAGACAACAGCTGACTACGAGATGGTGTGCATGTTGGTTGGACATAATAGTTATCTAGTTTGATGCCATTGTTAGCAAGTTTATCAAGGTTTGGTGAAATGATGTCTGGATTGTGGTAGCCAATGTCACTCCATCCAAGGTCGTCCATAAGCACGAAGACAATGTGGGGCGGAGGATTCTTCCGGCGATAATGGTTCCAGGAATAACCAAAGCAGGTAATGAAGATGGAACAAAGTAGAACCAAAATATGTATGGCTCTCTGAAGCTAAGAAAACAAAAAAAAAAAAAGAAAAAGAAATTGATTAATAAAAAATTTAGTTTGTTGATTTTATACAGCAATATTTTTGAGTGGGACACAATTACCCTCTCTCTTACTCTCATCCATCCTATTTATAATAACTTGGAACAAATCAGCACAAATAAAGCATAATGATTATTTCAAGAATATGAACTTATTCACCAAATAGATTTTTTTTTATCCACCTGTCTGGCACTGCCTAATTCAAGGATGGCTAGAATTATGGTTTGGTTTGGTTTGTTTTGTTTTACGACATATCAACCTCACTGGGTTATTTAATGCCAACAAGATTTTATTGCTGGTAATATCTTTTTCCAAAAATGTATTGCTGGTAATATTTTTTCTTCAAAAATGTATGGTAATAATTTTTCCTCAAAGATTTATTGCTGATATTAAAACTTATTTTTACACTTTCATAGTGTTTTGATCCCAGTTTGGGGGTTAGCTATTTGCCTATAGTTAGGAACCTGACAGGTGCTACAATTCCAAGTCAGAGTGGACCTGGAAACACCAGCAATTAAGAGGTGGTTCCATGCTCCTTAAAATCTCCTGATCTTGCTGTTGGATGAAGTTTATCGATGCAGAAGTAGTTTATTACCTTACCCAGGGACAGGCTAGAATTATGATGACCAAGTTTTTCTTGGGGTACAGGATTATTTTTTAGTCTAATTGTTTATTGGAAATAATATCCAAAACATTTTAAACCTTTAGGAAAAGGTATTGATATACATTAGACCCTTATTTTTTGTCAGTGAGTTTAATTGAACTGTATCCTTATGTAAAGGGGAGGGGGTCTGCTACCCCATGTACCTCCCACCCTTACTGTGGAAATTATGTAACCTAAATTTAGTGAGCAAATTTTAGCTAATGATCCCTCTGACTTAAAGGTTGTACCCAACTCTAAACACTCTGGTGAGGGTCTGTAGAAAAATAAGTCAGTTAACAAAATATGATCTAGTCTCCTTAATGATGAGTGCTTGCAAGCAATTATTGAAACGTTTAAGGAAAAAAAGTAGAAAAATCTTATTCAAAATTGAAACCAAAGATATTTGCATGATATTCAACAAACTTTACAGCCTAAAGGCAGGAATTATAAAAGCCTCTTCTTCACAACTTGTCATTGAAATGAGAAACATTAGTAAAAATAGAAATTATAAAGACATAAATTGTGGTAGGGGAGGAGGAAAAGAAGAAGAAGAATTTTTAAATTCAATTCTGACATGTGTGAATAAATAGCACTTAACAGAAAAAAATTAATCTAACTTTTTAATAGCTTCTAAATTTAAAACTGTCTGACAGGTGCCTATGTCATGCACATAAAGTTTTAAAAAAATGTAAAAATAAATTCCTTGATCAATTTTATTGTCTTTTTTTTTATTTATAAAATCAATTTTGAAAAATCTTTCCCTGAAGAATAGTTAGAAGTTGAGATTAAAAATACTGAGGAAATAAAATAATTCATTTTGGATTGAATAGCAAGTTCCTGAAAAGGTGTGAAGCCATAAGCAGAATCAATTATATTATCCAATATACAAAGGTCATATCTGGTCTCTCAACTTAAAAGCTCACACTCAGATTTTCCATCTAATTTTTCAAGACATTCTATTAAGATATAACCAAATATTTTGAAATTGAGCATCTTAAAATTATTAAGAAAATTTTAGAAGAGGATGTTCTCAGCTCAACCCACTTCCCATGATCAATTATTAGGATGTTTTTTGAATCCATATTTGGACAAGCTGAAAACTTTTCAGCATTTCTCTTGTATTTTAGGATTTAAGAAGTTTTTCACTTCAAACTATTTCAATTCCACAGATTATATTGAAAAGAATAATATTTTTCATTTGAAAGTTAAAATGGCATACTTAAACAAATCGAGCCTCCCTTTCTGTTGCAGTTGTGAAAAAGAACAGGTACTACACTTTGATTCCACTTCCCATTCTCTATCTTCCCAAAATCCACTGTTTTGAGGATACTTCTCTGATCACTGCGCTCTTAACCACTTCTAGTCCAGGGTTAACTATTATCTGTCCTACATATCCTCATAGTCTACAATTCTTATCTCCTCCTCTTACATCCTGAAAACAACCTTATTCAGTACCCCTTTACCTTAAGTAGCTCTTAGGCCTTGTACTGGATTAAAAGCAGGAATTTAAAAAGAAAACTATGATGATTTTCCAATAATGTGTAGAGAAGTGGACGTAACCATATGATCTCTGTAGAATAGAAAAACAAGACATTTGCAAAATACTAGCTGAACTGATAAAACAAAGAAGAGAGGAGCAGTGATAGATGTTCTTACCAGAAACTGGTAAGACTGGAAAATGGCCAGCAACATAAACAAAGTCTCTAATAATCACTAATAATCACTCTATTCAAGAAAATACATATGATCCATCGCTAAAGATGCAGGTAAAATGGTCAGCTTCTTGTACCGTTCCATGCTATCTTCATGCTATCATCTACCATTACAAGAGTCAGATCAGGCTGAAAATGGTCTACTGCTGCCATATTTGGGTAGGAACTATCTAGTCCTCACTTTCCAGTCTTGATAGAGTTCAAAAGAGTCTCAGAGTCCTTGTCGGTGACAAATTATTTAGTGCCCTCTAACCTCTCTATCACAGGTCAAATGTGGCAAACCTCTCACTGATCTATTCACTACTTCCATGGAAAGTGCTTAGATGAACTACATTCCTTGGTTCCACCATGTTACTTAAATTGTAGCACATTACCCACATTCCTTCTGTATTCCACTGGTGAGAAGTAAGTTCCACTCAAACAGCTTTTTCCTGTGAGCCAATACTCTGTGGAACAGATTCTCAAGAGGATATTTTCCCAATCACTACAATCTAAACCTGTTCAAGTCTGGAGTTAACTGTTATTTTCTCCTCCTATCTGTATAAACTACTCCTTAATGTAATCCTCAACCTTAAGTATCCCCTGAGCCTTGTACAGAGTGAACCTTACTACAAACTACAACTGTACAAGAATTACAGAACTATTTGTCTGATACATAATGCTCAAAGTAATTAAGAGCAGATACAAATCACAGGCAGATGAAGAATTAATTGGAGAAGAACAAGCTAGATTCTGCAATGGAAGAACAGATTTTTAAACTCTTCTTCAATAAGAGAAATACAGCCAACAATAACATCTGCCATATCTTCAGTTTTCAAATTTAAGAAGGCATTCAACCAAGTGTTGCATGGAAAATCATGAAGAAATATAATACAAGCTAAAAACTATCCAACAAAAGCCAAAAGTGCAGTCCTCATTCAAGGAAGTGTTAGCTGGAGTCTGTCAAGTCTGTCTTTTATCTCCTACATTTATCAACTTGGAATAGCACTCTGGTATTATCAAAATCAAAAGACATAACATTCACAGCAGAGCTTCAAAGAAGGAACTAAGTAGTGAAAGTGAGTTGTTTCAGAAGGCTCTTTAGCATCTCTTACAAGAGTCATATAACAAATACTCAGGAAATCTGTTAAGCTGTATGTTGGTTGGTATGAAGTCCTTCTGACCAGAGTGAAAAAAGTAAAATGACATGGTATAGTCACATAACTGTGACTGACAAGGATAGGAACCACTCTGTGAAGAAGATTGCATCAAATTATATCCCAATTCAACATTGGTGCCACTTAACCCATATCGCCACAGTGTACAATGCAGACTGCATTCTGTATGGTTTTGTAGTTGTTGGTCAACAAAGGTATTATTATCAATACTATGGCATTGCTTACTGCAACTCTTTTGGTTGAGAGAATAATAGAATTGGCCTAATGAAAACTGGTGCCAAGTTGTCTGGTTACACAGATAACATTTTTTCAGCATTTTCAAGCAGATGGTCAAGGTCATGTATGTAGGAGACTGCATTAAACTATGGACCCAGTTTGCTAGCAGACTGCTCTTCAAAGTGATGGTAGCTCTGTAATGGCATGGGTTGTATACAGTTGGGATTCAAACCAACCACAAGGGAAGCTAGAATCTGTCTCTTTACATGTGTGACATAAATAGATCTTGTTTCAGACCATTTGTAGTCCATTATGCTTGCTATGTTTCAAAATAATATGGTCAACATGAACCTGCTTCAGTGCATGCACCTCTCCAACATGCTCCTCAGATTAAAACCCCACTGAAAAGTGTGCATGGGACATGCAGATCTAACTAAATTCCCTGCAACCAAACCCCAAAAATTCAGTTATGAAAATCCATGGAATATGCCTAGATAGATATACTCACAAAATGTCTCCAAAAGATTCTAGATGCTATACCAGGCACATGATGATAGAAGCTATACATGATTTAATGGATATCAAACATTGGGTCAATCTATTTATATAATCAATATCTTTTTTTTTCTCTCTAATATAAATATAAAATATATATATATATATATATATATATATATATATATATATATATGTGTGTGTGTGTGTGTGCATCTCAAAAATTAGAATATTGTAGAAAGTTAACCTTTTTCTATAATTTAATTCAAAGAATATATTAAAGATTCATTACATGTAAAGTGAAATGGTTTAAGACATTTTGTTTTAATTTTGATGATTATAATTTTTGAATGATGGCAATCAAAACTTCAGTTGGTTTCAATCTTTATAGGAATGCCTGCAAAATACTTGCCCTTCCACAATTTGTAGGAAGAAGCACAAAATAACAGGCTGGCATTTTTTCCTAGCAAATAAAGTAGGCTGATTCTCTGTTTCATCTGACTCAGTCCCAGTCTATCTTGTCTTGATGTCAGATCACTACATTTGCTTGTCCAAACTTGCTTTTGTGTGTCAAACCCCAATTCTTAATTTGTGAACCTTTTTACCATATTACTGTTGCTTTGCCTTATTACTGTTAATTTGCCTTTGCATATATTGTTTGCTTGCTTTATATTATTTTTTTCCCTGTTCTTTTCTTTTTCTTGTTGTTGCTTATTGCAAAATTTGGTAAATCTGTTTGTCTGACAGTTCCACTACTTATTTTGCATTTGACTATGGCTACTCCCTCCACATTGTGGAAAATTAATCTTTTTCTATTATTTAATTCAAAGAATGAAACTTTTAGATATTATAAATTCATTACATGTAAAGTGAAATATTTCAATACTTTTTGTTTTAATTTTGATGATTATAGCTTTTGTATGATGGAAATCAAAACTTCATTATCTCAGAATATTAGAATACTTCATAACATCAATAAAGAAGGAATTTATAATACGGAAATATCAAACTTCTCAAAAGTAAGTCCATTTATGCTCTCAGTACTTTTTTGGGTATAATTTTACATGAATTACTGTATCAGTGAGATGTAACATGGAAGCACTCAACCTGTGACACTAGTGAAGTGTTATGGAATCCCAGGTTTCTTTGATTATAGCCTTCAGCATGTCTCTATTAGGAGCTTTGGTGTCTTGACAATACCCCGCTGATTCTCTATGGGTTTCAGGTCATGTGGGTTGTCTGGAAACTCATACACAGTAAGACTATGGTCAGCAAACCAGTTACTAGTAGTTTTGGTACTGTAAGCAAGTGGATAGCATCAGTCATGCTGATGGAAGGCAGAGAGAGGTCTCTCAGATGATTAATGGAGAGAAGTTTAGTTTTGGAGAGGGTTAAAATTGACAAGGCATCTCTTGCACCAGTTAACAACGGTCTTGAGGTCATTTTGTACATCAGCTACCATTTTGACCTTATTTGACTGATCAGCCTTACTATTGATTCAGGATTAAATGGTAGTGTCATCAGCACAGATACCAAGTTGAGAGCTGATATCATTGGGAAGGTCATTAATGAAGATTAAAAACAGTGTAGGATTAAGGGTGGAGCCCTGGGGGGGCATCTGTGTTAGTATGAAAGGATGTAGACGAGTGTCCATTCAGGATAATTTTCATTTCACAATTAGACTGGAATGATTGGATCGGCTCAAAACTGTGCCCAGAGATATTGTAGCTTTTCAGTTTGTGGAAAAGTCCTGAATGCCAGACCCTGTCAAAGGCTTTTGAGATGTCCAGTGCTACAGTCTGGGCTTCACTGTTTTTATCTAGAGCATGATAGACACTTTCTGAAATTATTGTTAGTTCATCAGCAGTTGATCTAGAGAAACAAAAGCCGTATTGCTTGTCTAAGAAAAGACCTTGTGATGAGAGATGATGAACCAATTCAGCATTGATTAGGACCTCTAGAATTTTCCCCAAAAGAGACAGAATGCTAATAGGCTGATAGTTGGATGGGTCAGATGGTTCACCAATGTTCTTAAAAACTGGAACAACAGATGATGACTTCCATCAAGCAGGAGGCAGTGAGGCATTTATTATACAGAAGAGGAGCTAGTTTGGAAGCACACTTCTTAATGACTATTACAGGGATGCCATTGGGTTCGCATGCTTTGTGGGAATCAAGGTTAGAGATGATAGCAGAAACCATGGAAGGGGTTATATGCATATCACTCAACAGAGAATCAGTTCAACAGTATGAATGCAACACTTTCCCTGGCATGTCTATGCATGGCGCCTCTTGAAGTACTAATTGTAAGCACAGTTCAGTCCTTGTGAAGCTCCCCCAACTTCTGGAATCGGCTATGTTAGACAATCCTCTAATTCTGAAATCACCCCTCTTGCTTGTGCATCCTTTTCCCACAATTCATTTCTCTCCCAGTCAAATTTCTATACATATACTTTGCAAATAGTCATGCCTTTCAGCAGTTTATCATCCAAAAGGAGAAAGGTACCAAGTCAGTGATGTTCCACATGATTATGATTTCATGGAATGAAACGCACCTAGATTTTCATGTTGTTTATACTGCATAAATAGTGATTTACCCAAACTCAAAATGGAATATTCTAATACATTTTCTTTTTGTATTTCTTGGCCTTTACTATGCAATTGTCAAAACTGAAATAAAAGATGCTTGAAACATTTTAGTTTAGATATACTCTAGAATATTTCAATTTTTGAAAGAATTGACAAAAAAATTGAATTCTTCCATGATATTCTAGTTTTTTTAGATGTACATATATGTGTGTGTGTATATTTGTGTGTATGTGAAAATGTAGTTTCTCTCGTTGTTTCAAGTGTGACTGCTATTAAACCCTGAACATACCCTTTTCTGAAAGTTATTTTGTAAGTGTTTTTTTTTATTATAAAATATGTAGTCACACATATACATTCATATTATTTTTTTACAATAATTTTTATAATTATAGTTTGAGCTTATGATGAGTGAATTAAGATTCTTGGACAGGAAATTACTTTTCAGAATGTAAACATTTTGATCTCTTTCTTTCTCTTACTGTTTTTTTTTTTTACCAAAATGGCATTAAGGCAAAGCAATAATAATAATAATAATAATAATAATAGTAGCCCATGGTAGTAATACAAAAAAGTATATTCACAAGTACAGTTCATACATTATGAATATGTGCTCAGTGAAAGATATCATGAAGCCACTTCTGATCTTATGAGTATACAACAGAAGCCCAAGGAAATAATAATAATATTAATAATAATAAATAGTATATTGAAGACTGAAAACTTGAGTATTAACTGTGGAATTTTCCAAGGCAACTCCCTTTCTCCCTTACATTTTTCTCTAGTTCATTTGAATTTAATAAAACTGGGTATGTATCTGTCTATATTTCTGAGATGAGGTATTATGTACACTATTTACATTATTTGGACTATTGTCCTCATCTTTGTCGCCATATTTATAACAACGTTTTGACTGTTGTATGCTCCGGACTTCTTCAGGTGGTTGGAATGTCGAACTGAACCCTTTATTTCACTCAATGGGGTAGACTGTTCTAGTTCCACATGCCATGTCTAAAGGATGTCAGTTATCTCCTGTTAATTCCCCTCTCCAAGTTCTCCACTGCCTTAACCAGGTATTGAACTCACAACTCTTTGGGTCCTGTCACTGGATCTAACTAATGCCTTTATCCACTGTGCTATGTGTCCTTGTAATAAATATGGCAACAAAGATGAGGACAATAGTCTGAATAATGTAAATAGTGAACTGGGTATGTATATACAATTTCTGAAATCTATATAAATCACATAGACGATTTAAAATTATATGCTAACAATGATGCTGACTTAGTTTTCTAAACCCACTCAAGAAATTGGCTTAGACAATGTATGAAGACTACATTTAGGAAAGATAAATTGGTGAAGTCCAATAAAATTATGGTTAATATAAACACTGCAATAAAACAGTTTGACTAGGATATGGCTAACAAATGCGTAAGCATCAAGATGCTGAAATCATAAAGCATTTTGCAAACAATGGAAAGGAGTTTTACATCAGGATAAGTGCAATATGTACTGAAATCAATGCTAGTCATCGAATGGCTATAAATTCTACCAGTTGCTACTTAAGCTTGAGCAGTATATTAATTAGAAGATATATCAATATTTCAGAGTGCCATGTACTGAAGAATGGTATGACCATCACCCTGAACAAGTCAGGAAGGGCCAAGGAGTTACTTTTCTTTGATACTTTACCATTTTTACTGACAGACACATAAAAACTAATACAACTAGATTAAATTAAATTAAGACTACAAACAAAAATACCTTCTTATTGATATGGCAGTGCCATCAGATAAAAAATTATTATCTGTTAAAGAATATGACAAAATAAGTAAATATATAGATCATTTTTTCTTAATCATTTCATCCCAAGTAAGGAAACAAAGCCACTAAGTCACAAGGGATTACTGAGTGCGAGAGAATATGAGAAAAATACTATTAAGGAGAGAGAACAATAAAACAACAAGAATTAAGAAGACAGAGGATAATGATTGACACTGCATTTAAATTTCCAGAGATTGAACTAATGCCAATACTATAACACCTTGACTGATTGGTTAAGTAACAATGTCTTATATTTCATAAAAGTGGAATTTGTTAAGTTCTTCATGTCAGTGGAAAAAGTTAATCCAAGAAGGCACAATGAATCACTCACCTGGAGGTTAGCATCAGCCATGCCAATGGAAGGGAAAAAAGTGTTTTCTAAGATGATTAAAACATAGCAGTTTAATTTTGAAAACATTAAAATTAACAAGCCATTCCTTGTCACAGTTAATAACAGAATGTCAATCATTTTAAAGCCCAGCTGCCAATTTGACCTTGAAATTGAAAAAATGTAGTATCAGCTTAAAACTACTTTAATGAATGGAGCCCAGGATATAATAAAAAAGGTACAGACAAAAACATTAACAAGATCTCTGGAAGTCTGTGTTTACTAGGGATTCAATGTTGCACTGCGTTGAACTGATCATCTACTTTGGAAAATATTATCAATATAAAGAAAATATAAACATCAATTAACATAAGAATTTGTGTAAATAGAATGTATATTTTTATGACCTTGCCTTATCTTAGCTCTTGGGAGATAAACCTAATGAGAGATTATACTGAACAGAAAATAAATGTTGAGAATAATAAATAAATAAACATTTCAGCATTATATCTTAATATAACTTTTGGTTTATATCAAACAGATTAAACTGTGAAGGGAATTAAAATGACTTATGCAACAAAGATTTTTAATCCAGAGATAGAACTAATGCCAATAGTATAACACCTTGACTGATTGGTTAAGTAACAATGTTAATGTAACAGTGGAATTTGTTAACAAGTTCTTTATGAAAGAAATTGAAAAAGATTTTGATTATGAAACATAATTTTTGATTCTGAAAATCTCATTCAGTTTAAAGATAAAAGAGAAGTCACATTAAAGAGACTGGCAAAGATATGTTGTTAGCTCATTGTTTAATATATGGAAAATTGCTTATTTCATTCTACCTTTTTATTTAATCTCTCTCTCCACTGATTAAAAGATCTAACAAATCATAATGAAGAAAAAAAAAAGAAGAGATATTACAATAAAACCCATCTATCTCAGTCTGTTCATATCTATCTATCTATCTATCTATCTCAGTCTGTTCATATCTATCTATCTATCTATCTCAGTCTGTTCATATCTATCTATCTATCTATCTCAGTCTGTTCATATCTATCTATCTATCTATCTATCTCAGTCTGTTCATATCTATCTATCTATCTATCTATCTCAGTCTGTTCATATCTATCTATCTATCTATCTATCTCAGTCTGTTCATATCTATCTATCTATCTATCTATCTCAGTCTGTTCATATCTATCTATCTATCTCAGTCTGTTCATATCTATCTATCTATCTCAGTCTGTTCATATTCATCTATATCTCAGTCTGTTCATATATCTATCTATCTCAGTCTGTTCATATCTATCTATCTATCTATCTCAGTCTGTTCATATCTATCTATCTATCTATCTCAGTCTGTTCTCTATCTATCTATCTATCTCAGTCTGTTCATATCTATTCATCTATCTATCTATCTCAGTCTGTTCATATCTATCTATCTATCTCAGTCTGTTCATATCTATCTATCTATCTCAGATAGGTACATATGAACAGACTGAGATCGATAGATAGATAGATATGAACAGACTATCTATCTCAGTCTGTTCATTTCTATCTATCTATCTCAGTCTGTTCATTTCTATCTATCTATCCCTGTTCATGTCTATCTATCCCTGTTCATATCTATCTATCTCAGTCTGTTCATATCTATGTTTTTATCCATCTTTCTATGTATCTAACTCAGTCTGTTCATATCTATGGTTCTATCTATATATTTGGATTTGTTCAAATTTCAAAAAGAGAGATTACATTAATATATTGAAATTCTTTATTCTTTGACAGTATTTTTTAAAATGTTACTATGTTAAAATAAGTTTTTAAGCAACCTAAAAAAAAGTATCTGCATTTTTTGCATTACTAGATGAGACTATAATTATAGCTATTAAACAAAAGACTTATAATCAAAGCAGTGATGTGACAACACTATGTATTTTATTATATGAAAAGATTTACCAAAAATAAATATACTCAACTCTATGTAAGAAGCTAAATTATATCACCAAAGAGTTAACATTTTTACCTAATGAGCCATGATATATACTTTTTTTTAAAAATATTTCAGGAAAGAATGCCTCTGCTTATAGTTGGAAAAAAAGAACAAAAGAAAAAGAAAAAAGAAAAAGATCAAAGAAAACTGATTTTAGTTTTGGACAATAATTTCCCTTATTTAATTGTGCTTGATTCCCTAATTACAAGTAAAATTGTTGAATGTGTTTTGAGATTTTAAAGTAAGTTATGCATATCAATGATATAAATGATTATAGTAGAGTTGCTTGACAGAGAGACAATCTCAAATGTTGCAGTTGTGCCTTGTTGGCTAGAGGAATAAAGTTCAGTTCCTAAAATAATGCTGCTATTCATTTGTTAGACAGAAAAATAAGAAATTTGCAAGAGTTCTAATAATAAATCTAATAATAATATTAACTATTTCCTTATTAGGAAACATTTGGCTTTCACTGACCAAGCACCCAGTACTATTGTTGGTTGAAATTTATAAAATATTTTGCCTAAAACAATTTTTTAGGAAAATTAGTTTCTCAAGTTCAGTAACTGTTTCTTTTCAGTATTGATGGGGTTTTCCTTCCTAATGAGTTGATATATACTTTATTTTTTTAAAAATTGTTTGAGGAAATCATGGCTCTACTTTCAGTGTGAAAAGAAAAGAAGACAGAAAAGAACCAGAGAAAACTGATTTTTGTCTTGGACAATAATTTCCCTTAATTAGTTTCACTTAATTCCCTAAGTACAAGTAAAATTATTGAGTGTGTTTTGAGATTTTAAAAGTAAGTTATGCATACCAATGATGTAAATGATAATGGTGAAGCTGGTCGACAAAGAGACATGATTTCAAATGTTGCAGTTGTACTTTGTTGGCCAGAGGAATGAAGATCAGTTCCTATAATAACACTGCCTTTCATTTGTTAGACAGAAAAAAAATGAAAAATTTGCAAGAGGCTATAAGCTTTTTGTATGAGAGTGAGTATTGGAGAGAATGTGTTTAGAAGGCATCCTGGGATGGGATAGGGTATAGAATTAGTGTTGTTTGCTGTTCTTTGGCATGGTTCTAGTATGGGTGAATTGCAACTGGTGCATACTAGTTTCTGAATTTGTAAGAGAGAAGAAAAAATGGTGATTGAAAAGATATAAGGAAAGAAAAAGTGGAAGAAAAAAGAAAGAAAAATATGAAGGAAAGAGAGAGAGTGGAAGAAAGAATTAATTCAAACAGATGGGAAAAGTGAAGAAAAAAGAAAGTAAGAATGGAAAGGGTGGGATTCAAGAGGAAGAAAGTAGAGATGAAAAAAAAGAAAAAGTAACTCAAGAATTATAAATGAGAAAAGGAAGGAGTATCAAAGAAGAAAGAAGCAGAAAATGAAGGAGTAAAGAATAAGTAAAGAGGAATAGAAAAAAAGATTATCAAAGAAAGTGTAAAAACTGATATATGGTTTCTTCTTTTATATGCCATTTCCATTCAGGATTTGGGTGAACAAGGTTCTCCCCAACTTCCTATCATTCATAACTCTAAGAAATGGTTAAAGAAGGAAACAGAAAGAGGAAGTAAATATTAAAGAATGAGAAACAAATAATAAAAAGAATAAAAAAATGAGAAACAAAATGGAGGCAAAATGAAAAAAAAATGTTTTAAAATGATAAAGAAAAAGTTTAAAAGAGAAAAATAAAAAAGCAAATAAAAACATACAAAAGAAGTTGAGAAAAATGTAATAGTATTAAAAACAAAATGAGAGATAGAATTAATCCAATTAAAGGTTTGTCACTTAGCTGATTGATGTTACCTTCAGTATCATGACTATATATATATATATATATATATATATATATATATATATAGGGAAAAATAAAATTTCTCAAAATATGTTTATCATATATATATATATATATATATATATGAGAGATAAACATATTTTGGGAAATTTTATAACTTTTCCTATGTTTTACAAAATAAAAATTTAACATCGATTATACATATCCACCTCCAAATCTATCTATCTTCAAATATCAATGTTTCTATGTCTGTTCATATCTATCTATCTGTCTATCTATCTATGTCCGTTCATATCTATCTGTCTATCTATTTATCTATGTCTGTTCATATCTATATATCTGTCTGTCTCAGTCTGTTCATATGTTTCTATCTGTCTATCTATCTATCTATTTGAATTTTTTCAAATTTCAAAAAGAGAGATTACATTAAATATTTAAATTCTTTATCCTTTGACAGTTTTTTTTTAAATGTTACTATGTTTATCAAAATAAGTTTTTAAGCAACATAAAAAAAGTATCTGCATTTTTTGCATTACTAGATGAGACTATAATTGTAGCTATTAAACAAAAGACTTATAATCAAAGCAGTGATGTGACAACACTATGTATTTTATTATATGAAAACATTTACCAAAAATAAATATACTCAATTCTATGTAAGAAGCTAAATTATATCACCAAAGAGTTAACATTTTTACCTAATATATACTTTTTTTAAAAAATATTTCAAGAAAGAATGATTCTAATTACAGTGGGAAAAGAAGAACAAAAGAAAAAAAATCAAAGAAAACTGATTTTAGTTTTGAACAATAATATATGTTCAATCTAACTGTGATCAAATTTCAATGTTTCTCTCAATCTGTCTTCATATTCCAATGTTTCTTTCTATCCATGTTCAAATATCAATGTTTCTATTTATCTTCAATTTTCAGTCTATCTATCTATCTACAAATTCCATTCTGTCTGTCTTCAAATTCCATTCTATCTATCTATTTTCAAATTTCATTCTATCTCCCTAGATACATAAAATATGTCAAATAATATGGTAGAAAAGGGTTTTATAATGACACTTAATTGTCCAAACAATATACAAAAATGAAATTATTCAATCTCTGAACTTCATAAGTGTGCGCACACACACACACACACACACACACACACACACACAAATATGCATACATGCACATAAACAAAAAGTGATAACATTGAAAAACTTATCGGTAGAGACTTTAGTAAGCAACAAATATAATTAATAAATTCTCTTTTCCTCCTTAAATAATTGTGCCACTAATGAAGATGCCTACCTAACGACTGCATTTACTTTGACACTCTTTTGAATATGTCAATTTGACCAGCATTTTCATGAAACATATATTGCTTTGCTGAAGTGACTCTTTTGTAGGGTGGTGTTTCTGTCTGGATTTTTGACATGAGGATCTAGCATTATTTATTGTCAATCTAATGTCTTCATCTTTGTTATTACTGTTACATTCTTTCTAAAACAAGATCTTCTGATTCATACTACACTAGTTTTCACCACTAGCCAAATGTGAATGTTCTGAAACCCAAGACTGAACTAAAATTCCATAAACTGCACATAGGCTCTGCACATAGCTTCTGTTTTTACTCACACACACAAAGAAAAAATAAGCAATCCAGAATTTCCACCCAGTACTACCCACTCCCACCTAAAGAAACAAAATAAAAATTGGAGCCAATCTGAGCCTCAGGAAAGGACATAAAAGTTTATCAAAGGGACAGGGTAGATTGCTCTTGTTCTGCTTTCTGTGTCTTGGGATATTTCATTTTGTTCTTTTATAATTCTGCTCAATTATTAGTTGCCCTGTTTCCACTGGGTTTAAGTCTGTACTACCTGGCTCAGCACAACTAGTTACTTTTTCATGTAGTTGCCATTGAGATTGATTGTTCCATCTGTGCAAGGTCACATAAGAAACCCCCATTTTCTTACAAGGATTTTCTGAAAGAATTCTTTACCTCCTTTTTTGTACTCTTCTTTTCCTCTTTTTTAACTTATTTTATTGTTTTTATTGCCATTGTACACTCTGATTCTTTCTCATACCATTATTATTAGTATTTTGTTATTTTTTATTTCAGTTTTTTTCTGCACCCCACCGCCATTTTTTGACAATGATTTTCCAAAAGAATTCTTTATCCCCTTTTTTTGTGCTATTCCTTTCCTCTTTCTCTTTCATTTTATTTTTATTGCCCATTTCCCTCTGTTCCCACATTCTATCCTACTTTGCTAAATCTCTCAGCACCAACAACTTCCCCACCCCTGGTCCTATACTCTTTTTCCCCGACTTCCACCCACCACCAATCCCAATTTTTAAAATCTAAGGTTATTTTCACAAAAAGTTTTGCACAGTGGGAAATCAAACAGAGATTGGATTTTTACTAATAATTCCATCTATAATCAGGATTCTCCCCTGCCTCAAGAACTCCTGAGTCTCCACTGTTTCTCTGTTTATTTCTCGCATATGTTGATGAAGGACACAGGCTTGTCTGAAAATTCTGAACTTGGAAACTTAATCTCCGTGCTTCATTTCTGTCATGTGGTTAATATTAATAAATGTCTTTTGTGTTGATCATGTTGGTACCCTTTTGTTTGTTTTTGTTTTATTAACCAACTTATCTATTCTATAAACTATATGAAGCACAAGTGGACTGTTTCTTCTAATTATATATATATATATATATATACACACACACATATATATATATATATATATTGAGAGATAGATGAAGATAGATTTTTTTGAATGAAAGATATACTATGCACATGTTTTAAATGTACTGTTATATGAAATCTTACAGAAAATAATAAAACTGTAATTTCTTCAGATTTGCATAATTAGATTAGTAATTTTCTTTATTTATAAAACATCAATAAAATCCTGAATACTAATTGTACTAATATGTATTGAATAAGTTCTACAATCAATTAATTCCTTTCATTTTCCAGCCATTTACCATATGACCTAAATGTACTTGAAGTGGAAACAAAGGTGAAATTGGTACACATTAGTATTTTTCATTTAATCAGAATTTAATTGCAATTAAAAATCCAAAACCAACTCCTACACTCATGCTGTTTGGTCATATTGAGAAAGAAGCATAATCAAGGATAAAATAAACTAGCTGATAAAACTGTGTTCGATTATTTGTTCATTTGCTTAGTGTAAAGAGACAATATTTCTCTCTTGCCCAATGAAGGCAGCTGGAAATTATTGTATATAAAATGAAAGTGCTGTTTACAGTGATTTAAAATTTCTTTTTTTTTTATAATTACTGATTTAATACTTTATACACTAGTGTATAAGTCAATTTGGTGTATAAGCAGAACCCTAAAAACAGAAGGGGTCAGAGTCATTTCCTGGCACCTGAGGTTTTTCTGAAGGGGAAGTGCTCAATTTTTGACTCCTGACCCATGTATATGTGGACCCCCACTGTTAACTCGACCTTGTGTCAAATTTTGTATGATAAATACTACCTGCTAATTAGGACTTTGTCAGATAATTTGTCTCACACACTCAAATAATGCTGCATCACTTCTAGCAAACTGTCAAGTTCAGAGAGTATAAATGAACTGGTGTGACCCATTAGGAATGTTTTTTAATACTTAAAAAATTGCCAGTATATTGTTTTATTGCTATACTTTTGAGTAGGTCAGTCAAAGTAAGACTTAGTGCAAAACATAATTGATTAATATTTATTAGAGACAGATCCACTGAATACTTAGTGAGAAATAAATTCTTAATAGTTTGTAAGAGGAGTACAGTCAGTAATATAATGTGGCAGGAGTTCCTACACATAAATTATTTTATGAGTTTAGCTTAAAAACCCACACCCATACACATTTGTATATGTGTGGATTTCAGATTCAATGTTTTGACCCAAACTGCTTTAGCAGTACACCAGTTAAAATAAGAAACATCATAAAAATACCAGAATCCATTTTTTTTTTAATGAAATATTTTGAGAAAAGACAGATCACCATTTTCAAGATTATCATATCATCAGTTTAATTTCATCAATAGAAACTGACATGAAAGCACATATTGTTTGCTACTTCTGGCTCATTATTAATATTGAAAAATTAGCAATGATTGGACTTTGTACTCTATGCTGATCTCTATGGAAATAAAACAGTTTTTTTTCTTGTCTTTGCTATTTGCTAACAACCAATTCTGAGTGCATGCTATAAACATCAACAGTAAGTATGATGAAGGGGATATATAGGAAATATGGGCACATGGCCAAGTGGTTAGAACGTTCGCTTTCTGACCACGAGATACGAGTTTGACTCTCACAATGGTTGATTTGTCAGGAAGGAGACTTCCTGATGTTATCAGTCTGGAGTGGGGAACGATCCCAGCATGTGGTACCTTTGGAAAGTGTCTGAAAATCATATGACCGGTTGACCCAAGACTTAGGGACATCGATAGCTGTGCTACAATAAAGTCACATGTCATTGTGACCTAGGGTTTGAGTGTGTTGGTGTTGTTCAGATTGTTGATCACTTTAGATAACATGCACTTTCCCAGAAACTGTAACTACGGTCTGCTCAGCATAGTTGCAGTATAAACCACAGGTTGGCTTTGTGGGGGTGGAACAAACACAAATGTGCCTGAGTGAGAGTCTGCAATAGGGATTGGCTAGCCACCCTAGTAGATAGGTATCCTTAAATACAAGTGGCCAGCTATTATTATTATTATTATAGGAAATAAACCCTACTTCCAACACAATTACATACTTACCTACTACATTAAAACATACCCAAACTTTATTTTCTATCTAATAATAGACAATATTACAAATATGCTAAAAAGATTCCACAATGTAACATTTAAATCAAAGTGTCTATTGGTTAGAAATTACTATCACCGTATGAAATATTTGACCAATCAGAGAAAACTAAAACCCTATTTTTCTCAAGCCTGCTTTTTGGAAAGATTTATCATAAAACCCCACAGATTTTAACTTTCATAGATCAGAGAAGTGGCTTTCTCCAATCTATGAAAGTCAAAATCTCTCTACTGTGGGCATCTCCCCCAGTGTGCACTGAAAGAAATGTGTCAGCAACTTCAAAGAAATCAGCTACAACAGCTTGGATGATCAGTGAATCTTGCGGATGGCCAGTTGGCAAGTCAGCGACTTCAAATAAATCATCTCCAACAACAACAAAGACAGTCAGTAAATTTTCACTAACTATAAAAGTCTTTTTTTAACCATGATTTTGTTCTGTGAATCAACTATTTAAAAGTCTTTTATCAACCACATACTTTTTTTTACTGTGGACTAAATATCTAAAAGTTTTTTCTAAACTAAAATTGTTTTTCTGTGTACCAACTATCCAAAGACTAACTCAACGAAAGACTATTTTTACTCCTTTTAACTCCTTTGAATTCATGTACTGATGTAATGGAATAAACTGTCACCCCCATGAGTGATTACACTATAGGTAGTAACTACCTATAATCAACAGACTACAGAAACTAGCTGGGATCTGTTCCAGCTAAACAGTTGAACTCTCTGCCTTTGGACAGAGAGGAACCCACATGAGGTTCTGCTGAAGGGCAGAGTCTCGTTCGGGGAGGTTGACTGACCCTGAACCCGTTTATACGGGTTCGAAAGGGAATATTTTTGGCTGAGTCTATGGGCTTGGACAACCCACGTTAAACCAGCCTTGTGCCACATGCAACCCTCACGCGGTGGCTGGGTAGATAAATATACTAGCTGGGATCTGTTCCAGCTAGATGGTTGAACTCTCTACTTTTGGGTAGAGAGGAACCTGGACGAGGCTCTGCCAAAGGGCAGAGTTTCGTTCAGGGAGGTTGACCAATCTGATCCTGTTTATGTGGGTTCTACGGGATTTTTTTTGCCAAGCCTACGGGCTCGAAAGACTCACGTTAAACTCAGCCTTCTGCCACATCTACCCTCGTAGGGCGTGGGGGTGGGGGTGCTGGGGCTAGTAAATATTGAGTAGCTGAGATCTTTTACTTAGCTTTGGGCAGAGAGGAACCTGGATGAGGCTATGCTGAAGGACAGAGTTTTGTTCGGGGACGTAGACAGATCTGAACCCGTTTATGCGTGGTTACAGGGAATTTTTGGCTGAGCCTATGGGCTCTGATTGTCCCACATTAAATTCAGCCTTGTCCACATCCTACCTCGTGGGGAGGCTGGTAAATATTTCAAGCTGGGAGCTGTTGAGTATGACTCAGACTTACTTGAGAACTACTGACCTTTCAATAGTAGTACTCACTACTGGATTGACTTGCGACAACCTTGTGCATAACTGTTACCTTTATTCTTATTTTACTGGTTTTGTACAATAAACCTTTACTTATTTTATCCACCTTGCTTTTCAAGTATATAGTCATATTAGCACAGAATATAACATGTACATGTGTTTGTCAATACAAATTATTTACTTAACAAGCAATATATATTTATGATTTATTCTAAATATTTACCTAAGTTTAACTTTTAACCAAACCAAGACCAAACAGTAGGTAAATGGTGGAATGTAGTTCTTTTTAATGATCTTCCAAGAAAAAAGGACATTTCTCATTTAAATGTTGACATTCAAAGTCTTAGCTTTCAACTGGACAAAAACACCAACCTTATATCGGTTGGTGTTCTTGCTTACATGCATTTATGTGGGCATTTGTAGTTTGTTAATCTATTTATTATTTACATTGGTGGAAAATATAATAATGGCAGGCTGTTTGTTTGCTAGAGTGGCTAACTTATCCTTGTTTCAGACTGCTACTTAGACAAATTTGTGTTTCTACAAAACTTGTGGTTTATAATGAAACAAGAGTGGACCTTAGTTACAGTTTCTAAACAATCACCCTCCCTGCCACACAAAAACAATAAAAAAATAAAAATTAAATAAACAAAAAATCTAAATAAATAAATAAACAAATTAAGTAAATAATAAACAATTTAACAAACTACAAATGTACACATAAATACATGCAATAACAATAATCAACAATGAATAATTAAATAATCAATGAAAAGGTAACAAACAAATGGATGCAGTTATCTCCCTTTCTAAGGAACTCTCTAAAAAGGGGTTAATTTTATACTTTCTGTATATTTTCTCCATTGTAAGTTAGTTAGTGAATAAACCTGTTATGCTGTACATCTCTTGTTCCGTTCTCTTTTCCTACATACTCCTTGTCATTATATTTCTACTTTCCACTGTAATCCAACAACACTATAAAATAGCTACAAATAACCGCATTCAGATCCACAATTATTTCTATCAATATCTATTGCCCACCAATAACCATTAGATATTACTAGCCATAATGCAACATTGACCACCATATATAAATACTTGAGCCAAAACACATGGCCTGAAGATTGTGTTAAAGCATCCCTCTTTGTAGGGGAAACAAGCGCTTGATCTTGTGTGCTTTATCACTTGATGACAAAGAACATCACACTAAGCAAGTTTTGACTTTAAAAGTGGAAAACAGAACCTTACTTTCTGTGTGTGTGTGTGTGTGTGTGTGTGTGTGATCATGTGTGCTTATAAATGACTTTATTACCACAAATTAAAAGAATAATGAACTGAATATGAAGATTCAAGTGTTACTTCATAAAAGAGAGAAGGAATCATTTGTGCATATGTACATATGTCTATGCACCCATTGTATGTACAGGGTGCAATGGGTAAATTGTTGCCATTTTATATTTTTAATTTCACGCATGTGTGTTGTTTGTTTTTGATTTTGTTTACTGTACAGTATAGTAGGATCAGTTGGGTACCATCTGTGAGAAAAAAGAGCACCATGATGTGATACACTCTGCCAGAAATTTGGAAACGGCATGCTGTATTGCTTAGCATTCATGCTGGAAGCTCAATATGAACATTTCAGAATATTTGAGGACAATGCAGAGGATTCAAAAAGAGTTGGATGAGTCTAATGATGATTATGAAGGTGTTTGGAGTGATCACTAGTGATAGCGACATTATGTCACTATTCATCTTCTCACAAGGCCTTAGACTCAACATGAAGGCCTACATCAAGTGCCTTGAAGTGGTAGTGCTGCCCTTGGTCAAGAGGGTAGTTGCTGTAAGACCCTATGTCTGGCAACAGGTCTCTGAACCATACCACACAGGCAGGAGAACTCAGTCATTGCTGTCAGCCAATTTCTGCACCCACATTCTCCTTTACATCTGGCCACCTAACTCCCCAGATTGCAACCCCCTTGGTTATCATGTGTGGGATGCAGTTGAGCAAGATATCAACAAAACTCCTTGTAAGACCAAAGATGAACTGAAGGCAAGAATTATGGCAGCATTCACCAAATTAATCAAGGAGACCGTCCAGAAGAGTTGTAGGAGATTCTGAAGTTGTCTGGAAGCTGTGGATTGAAGCCAATGACAATTTTAATGAATAAATTTACTCTTTAGTATTTAAAGATATTTTTGTAATTTTGGTAAATATAATTGTTAAAATGAGATGTCTAAGTTATTTTCATTTTTGCGTAATTTAGATGACAATATATCCATCGCACATGTATTTATATTTGTGTATTGTGGGTGATGGATTGTACATGTAAATCTATGTGGAAATAAAATAAACAAATCCCATCTCTCCTTTTGCTTGTAACCAGCCATCACTATAAAATAAACATTTTTTAGTGTTACAGCTGAATTAGTAAAAATGAAGCTTCATAAGATTCTAGTTAAAATTATTAATTGATTTGCTTTTTATGATTTATCAACTGTTTGTGGGTTATTTAAAGATAAAATATATTTTAGATTGTAAGAATAATTCTTCTTTTTTTTTTTTGTGAGTGAATATTACATTAACAATTTATTTTTAAATAAATGCTTTCAAGGTCTTTTTGACCTTACCTACATATATTTGTGTTTTAATATGCATTCGAATAGAAGGTGTAAGTGTTTCGGTCTGTGTTTTAGTGAATGCATACTTGAAATGTTCTGTCTACAGACTAGTAAATGAAAATAAAATCTTAATATGAATCCAAAATTTTAGTTATTCATTCATTTACCAAATGTAAAATCATTATTAATCTTTCTCTTTTTTTGGGTGGGGCATGTCCTTGCATGGGCCAGCTGCTGAACTCTCTGACAATCAAGCAACAGAATCATGTGCTGACCAGGTTTATTTCATACATGAATTTGAAAATATATATATGTCAAAATAAACAAACAGTGAAATATTTGTTAAAATCGTACACATTAAAATGGGCTCAATTTCAAGTAGGAAAACCAAACTTGCAGAGTAATTTAAAATCTTAAAAAGATAAGAATGCTAACAAGAACACTACTGCTGTTTCAACCTCCAAGGTCTTGTCAGGTGTTTCATTCTGAACAAAACACCTGATGAGACCTTGGCGGTTGAAACAGCAGTAGTGTTCTGGTCAGCTTTCATATCTTTTTAAGATATATATATATATATATTTATTGATATATACTTAGTCCTTAATGTATATTGATGCCATTATAAAAGCAAGATCTACTTCCTGATATAATAAATCTATTGTTGTTAAAATCACATTGTGGTGCAAATTATGTGGAGAGTCAGCCTGTTAACAGGTCGAGGTACCTGACAGAATGGATCTGATGTTGCAATACCTGAAATTCATAATGAAAACAGGATAACGTCATTGATGACCTCTACCATTACATTTTATAAAAGTCAACAATTATTCACACTTTTGTCATAACATATCTATAGACAAGAATGCAGATAATTTTTGCCATGTAATATATATATATGTGTATATATATATATATATATATATATATATATATATATATATATATATATATGTGTGTGTGTGTGTGTGTGTATATATATATTCTATCTCACTTCTCCATTTTGCAAGTACAGATTATATATGAAAACTTATCTGATGCATTTAGTCACTTTTACTTTTTAGACGTTAATATTATGTCACTTAGTATCCTTCATAATTTACCTAGAATTGTCAGTTAGCCTGACATTTATGAGTATTCTTAAATTTTAAAATTTTGTAAAACTAATTACCTTTTTACTTTTGTTTATAAATACTTGTTGCAAAATAAAATCCTTACATTTCCCTTGATAAAGTCCATACAAGGATGAAAGGCATTGGCTAAGATAAGTTATCCTTTTGTCGCTATTCATATTGACTTTTTACAGATATATTTTTAGTTATACCTGAAATTTTGCATAAACATATATATATATATATATATAATGAATACAGAATCCTTAAAAATTCATTCAGGTGATATTTTATTTTGTGGACTCATAAGTCCATCTCTTTAGACCAAATTTTACAAAATAAATGGAGTTCAGTTCATTCAGACACAAGGAAAAGAAAAAAGGAAGAGAGAGAAAAAAGAGAAAGAGGAAAAAGTTTTAATATTAAAAGAGGCAAGAAAAAAAAGGGAAAAAAAATGAGATTTCAATATAAGGTTTGTGAGATAGACATGGGGAGGGGAAAGGGAAAGAGAATAAGAGAGGGAAAGAAAGGAGTTAAGCCAGTCGCCATAATGACTAGAATATCTTTTATTCCTGGATTCACAAGTTAAAAACATAAGGTGGGGGAAGGGAGTGATCATATTTCAAAATAGGTAAATTGAAATTGTCTAGTCATTTTAAGCAGAGAAATCATCCCCTATCACATTATAATGGTCAAAATTACAAACAGATAATAATAATAATAACAATAATAATAATATTAATAATATTATTAAACTATTTGCCATCAATATAAAGAAATAGCAACAATTTTGAAACAAAGAGATGGACTTCTGAGTCGACAAAATAAAATATCACCTGAATGGATTTTTAAGGATTCTGTATTCATTATTATATTTGCTCTGTTCTTACATTGAATACTCTTTGGATTTATATCATCCTTGGAATTATCCCTATTAATTATCAAATGATATTATATATATATATATGTATATATATATATATGAGACAATTTGGAAAACTTCTGTTGAAATAAAATTATTTTTTGATGATTCCAATTAATTAGCAAGACATTTCATAGAAGTTTTCCAAATTGTCTTATATATTTACATTCCATCAGATTAACATTGGAATTTTACCCATAAAAAATTTTTTATGTATATATATATATATATATATATATATATATATAAATAAAGATTATATATATATATATATATAAAAAAAGATTATATATATATATATAAATAAAAGATATATATATATATATATATATATATATATATATAAATAAAAGATTATATATATATAAATAAAAGATTTATATATATATATATATATATATATATATATATAAATAAAAGATTATATATATAAATATATATAAATAAAAGATTATATATATATATATAAATAAAATTATTATATATATATATATATATATATATATATATATATATAAATAAAAGATTATATATATAAATATATATAAATAAAAGATTTATATATATATATAAATAAAAGATTATATATATATATAAATAAATAAAAGATTATACATATATATATATATATATATATATATATAAATAAATAAAAGATTTATATATATATATATATATATATATATATATATATATAAATTGCAAAAATAAATTATACATATATATATATATATATATATATATATATATATAAATAAATAAAAAGATTATACATATATATATATATATATATATATATATATATAAATAAAATATTATACATATATATATATATATATATATATATATATATATAAATAAATAAAAAATTATACATATATATATATATATATAAATAAATAAAAATTATACATACATATATCATATAAAGATTATATATATATATATAAAAATTATATATATATATATATATATATATATATATATATATATATATAAATATTACATTTTTTTAAAACACACACATGCACACACATATATAATATTTTTTGTTACTATTATGAAGTCAGTATGTGGAAGGGAAGGATCTGTAAGAGAGAGGTTGGCCCTGCAGGTCAGGGCAAGGAAAAGGAGAGAAGCAAAAAGGAAGGAGAATTTCTATTTGTATTTCACAAAAAAAGGCGGAAGTGTGGAGAATTAAAACACACTGCTTTTTTCCCCCTCTTTAAGTAACATTGGAGAAACTACCTACGTTATGCAACATTATGCTTGAAAATAAAATGCTGATGCTTCTTGACAAGCAGTTAGTTCTCTGGGGAAGGTCAAAAATAAGAACAGAAGTTTGCTGAAGAGACAAAATGAATGACTGACATACAAAAATTTTAAGGGTGGTATGTATTTATTTAGCAGCCCCTAAGGGCAAAATATTAAATGGTGATTTAGTATGAGTGGAAAGAATGTTCCCCCACTTTTACTTGACTAGGTCATTTCTTCAATGCGAAGCTTTGCAAAAAATACCTGATTCTTTCAAACGTTGCTACAGACACCACCAAAGTGTATATTTGACCCTAATCCTCAGAATGTAAAGGTGATATCATCTATGGGAAATGGATCTGTGGACACAAGTCAAAAACTGGAATTTTTCTGCACTAATAGGCAGGGTTAATATTGTTTAAAACATCTTTAGGTTCTTTTTCTTTTATTTTTTTATAAAATAAATTCATGCCTTTGTGTGAAATTCTTCACATTGGGAAGGTCATTTTCTTATTCTTTTCACTTTTTTGTAATCATTTCACCTCAAGCAAGGCAATAAAGCCATTAAGACAAAAACAGAAAAACATTATTAAGGAGAGAGAATGATAAAAAAAAGGAATTAAAAAGACAGAAGAAAACGATTTACTTTGACTGTTTGAAGATCAAAGCTGACTGGATAGTAAGAAGCTGGAAGAGAGTTCCACAAATAATAAATACAAGAGAAGAAACTGTTAGCATAGAACTTATAGTGACATCTAACCATTTCAAATGTAAGATGCTGAGTCCTAACTACCAATCTAATACTGCACTTAAATTCCTAAATTCAAAGTACCAAAGAGGAAAGCTCATCAGAATGATTACTATGAAAATATTCATAGAAAAAGTACGGGAAAGTTAGTTTACGGCATTGGGAAAGTGACCGAATCCAAGATGGCAGTTCAGGACCAATAACATTGTAGATTTCATAAAGAATATCTAAATACATAGCAGAAGAACCAGATCAGATATGGCAGCAATATCTAATGAATGGTCAACTTATAAATATGTAAGATAGATTCTAGTAAGGTAGATTTTAGCACAACACAGTTAGACAATTTTCTTAGTTGCAAACCTGGCAATTGATTCAATATAATTTTTTCACTTCATGTCTGTGGAAAATGTTAACCTGAAAAGGTGCAATGAATAACTCTTCTGGAGGTTAGCATCACCCATGCAGATGGAAGGCAAAAAAAGGTTTTCTAAGACAATTAAGAGAGAGCAGTTTTGTTTTGGAGGCATTAAAATTAACAAGTCATGTCTTGCCCCAGATAACAACATATTGCAAGTCACTTTTTTATATCAGCTGCCAATTTTGCCTTATTGAACTAACATTAAGAAAGGAGTAAATAGTGGTATCATCAACATAGATAATGAGTTGAGAACTGGTGACATCAGGAAGATTGACGATGAAAATTAGGAAGAACATAGGACACATGGGAGACACCTGAATTAATGCAAAAAGATCTAGAAGAGTGGCCATTCAAGACAAATTTCATTTTCTGATTTAATAAGAAATATTGAATAAGATGAAAAATCTTCACCATTCATATCTAAAATTTGATAGACTCTTTCATCATTAAATGTTAATACATCAGCAGTTGACCTAGAGAAACAAAAGCTATATTGCTTATCTGAAAGAAGACTCTGCAAGTTGAGATGCTTAACCAATTCAGAGTTGATTAGAAACTTTAGTACTTTACCAAAAAAGGTAGAAGGCTAATGGCCTGATAGTTAGAAGGATCAAGCAGTTTGCCTGAGTTCTTAGAGACTGGATCTACAAAAGAGGATTTAAACAAGCAGGAAAGCAAGAAGCAGCAAGGCATTCATTGGACAGTTTAGAGAGAATAGTAGCCAATTCAGGAGAGATTAATTTTTTGTATTTCTCTATTTAATGTCTATCTGTAATTTTGTAAATGGATATTTTTGAAAAGATTTTTATTTTATTGCATCATCAGTTATTTGTAAATGTGAAATATTTATTATGATCAAAGAAACCACTTCATTCAAGGCCTAAAACAAGGACAGTTAACTTGCTTTCATTTGAATTTATACTAAAAATAAATATTCAAGTTAAACATTATCAATTTGCTTAACAATAATTGTTTGTTTCAATTTAATCTAATCTTTCTTGGTATGACTGAGAAACAAAATAAATTGTACCAACCACTTAGAATAGCTTTCTCCATCAAAAAATTTAGAAAAATGATAAAAATTCAAGCTTGAAGAAATATTGGTTTGATAGTGTTTTTTTAGAATGAGCTTTTTTTTCAATTTCTTTCAATTTTCTTTAATTAAAAAAGAATTACTCCATGTCTCAATTTCTGAGAAGAGTGATTATAATTAAATACTTACTTCAGGCCAATTCTCTAATGAAAATAAATTGTTTTTTTTTTCAGTTTCACCCTTAATTTGTTGTGATTTAAGACTTTGACATATAATTCCATAAGATTTTAGACAATGGTGATCTCATTTCTGAGATAAAAAAAGAAAAGTTCCAAAGACTATTAGATCAGCAGATTTCAGAAAAGCCAAAGAACATTTTAGGCAAAATATTTTCCTACTCTTCCACTCTTTTGTTTAACATAGCTGGCCACTTGTATTCGAGGATACCCATCTACTAGGGCATCTAGCCAATCCCTATAGCAGACGCTTGCTCAGGCGCATTTATGTTTATTCAACACCCACAGAGCCCTCCTGTGGTTTATACTGCAACTATGCTGAGCAGACCTTAGTTACAGTTTCTGAGAAAGATCGTGTTATCTAGCATGATCAATAATTTGAACAAGGTCAGCCTGCTCAAGCCCTCAGCCACTATGACTTGTGACTTCATGCTAGCACAGCCATCAATGGCCCCCAAGGGTTCTGTCTACCCAATTTCACCCACAAGGCTTGGGCCAACCTGTGGTATGCTTTTCAGACACTTTCCAAAGGTGCCACATGCCGGGATCGACCCCCTCCAGTTTGATAACATCAGGAAATCTCCTTCCTGACAAATCGACCATGGTGAGATTTGAACCTGGGGCTCATGGTCAGAAAGCGAATGATCTAACCACTCAGCCATGTGCCCATCTTTTGTTTAATAAACAGTATATGTTTATATATACGTTAAAAATGTCAATTTGTAAAGCTTTAATAAAATCTTTTTAATTAATACATTATTCTATATGAAATAAAAATTAAAAAAATTGCATAATGTATACACCTTTTTTTTACTCATTCACACAAGAGAAATAAACTAAAATTTAAAACAAAACTGAATTTGGAATTTTCAAAATTAAATTCTCAAAGATTAAAATCTGTCAATTTTTAACTTGTATGTTGCTGTTTTTAATTCTTCTTGATTTGAGTTGAAAAAAAGCTAAAGTCTGCGATGAGAAGTCTGAAGTCTGTGATCTAAGAATATTCTATGAGAATTCTCAAGTCTCTCTTTCTCAGAAAAATAGACGATTCAGGAAATGCCAAGCAGAATAATAAATAATCAACAGTTGTCAACAATTCATGTCTATTCGTCTGAACTTGTCTGCCCACCCACACTATTGCCTTTCATATGAAGCAGTGAAAAAGAGAAAAGAAAAACCTGGAAAGAAAATGGAAAATACACAAACTCTGCACTAAAAATACATCTGGACATTTAATTGGAGATTCTTATCAGACATTGCTCACACCAACACATCCTTGAAAAATGTGGTAATATTAATAAGTGGTTGTGAAAATCGGTGGGCACTGAATGACACCAACATTATATATATATATATATATATATATATATATATATATAGTGCACAATAAAATCCAATTTACTGTGTATTACTTATTTGTTCTGTAACAATAAATACATTGAGCTCTTTTTGTGGATCAGTTTTAATATTTTATATTACTAGGATCCACTTGAATTATAACAATGGATTCATTATCTTACTGAGGAAAACAGTTTTGTCATTGAACAAATAATGAAGAAAAAGCTTTTATTTTACACAAATATTTATTTTTAAAAATAATCTTCCTCGTAAATGCACTTAACCAAACCCTTTTCCATTAATCATATTGACTGAACAATGACAATTTCAACTAAAAATTGAAATAATTACATCTCAGATATTGATCAACAATGTAATATCTATCTGTCAATGTATATATATATATATATATATATATATATATATATATATATATATATGGGAATAAATGGGGTCAATACTGAGTGGTGACTGTCTGTTTTCAGGTTTGAAGATTGTGTTCAAACATAAGCTCAGTTAACATTTATATTTATCATTCTCAATCCAAGATATTGAGCACTTTTACCCTGAATATAACATACCTTAGAACTATATTTTATCTATCTATATATCTATCTATATATATATATATATATATATATATATATATATATATATATATATATATATATATATATATATATATATGTATCTATCTGTGTGTGTGTGTGTTGAATTTTATTAAAACATCAAGCATATGCATTACTAAAAAGTTTCAGAGTGATACATTATTTGTCACATACATAAAAAAATTAGTTGATTAAATTTTATATATATATATGCAGATGGGTGTACTCAGAAATAAGCAGTCAACTTTTATATATATATATATATATATATATATATATATATATATATATATATATATATATATATAATGGTTGACTGCTTGTTTCTATTACACCCATCTGCAAGGGTTGCTTACTAATCCATGCTGCAGATGCTAGCTGAGGCATGTTTTGCTTATTTAACACCCCTTTAGTCAACCTGTGGTTCATACTACAGCTGTGCTGAGAAGGCTTTAGTTTCTGGTTGACAGTACATGGTCTGTTGTCATCAGCAACTGAAGAAGGTCAGTACACTTGAATATTTGGCTGAAATTATTTGATGCTAGTAAAACAATTGTTGAATTCTGTACAGCTGCCTCTGCCCAATTTTGCTCACAATTCTTGAGTCAGCCTGTGGAATGGTTTTCACTCATTTGTAATTGGTGATACATACTGGGATCATCTGGTTGTACTAAAATATATCAATATTTTCTTGTACTATATTTTTAGTGTTAGTGCCATTTTATATATTACAACAAAGTGTTAATATCTTTTACTTCAACCAGATGCACAAAAATCATAAACAAGATGAAACCTCCAAATGACACATCACTGAACATTACCTTTCACCTTTTGACCCCAGTAAACCTGTCAAGCTTACAATATACTATAGAAAATCAGAAATTGCCAACCTCATAATTACCAATAATACACCTATCCAAGCTAAACTTGAAACATGAGTTTATCAATTTTACTCTCCAGTACAAGACTGGCTCTTATATAAACTGAACAATAACATGTCATAAATGTACATAATTATAATTAGAAACCTCACAGTACTTGGATAACTACACACAACTACCTTCCCCATTCATCATCATCACCCTTGAACTTCCCTATGGTTGGTAGGAACTCCATTGAGAATCCTTTTCCATACTGTTTGGTCTTGTATTGCTGTCCCCAGATCCCCAATGTCTAACCATAAATCCTGAGCTATGGTGTCTGGGAAAGTCAATTTTCATGTGAAGATACTACCAGAAGGATGTCATAGGAGTAAGGATGAGATGATTTCCCTGTCTGCTCAGTGGCAGTGGCCGGCAAACTGTAATCATTTTTGTTTGAGCGTAGGAGAGATTGGTCTCAGTTCTCCATAAATTGTGTTAAGTTTTGCATGGGATCTCCAACTAATTTTCTAGATATGTATATGTTCCATCCAGTTGTCTTTCAATTAAAGAAATTCTTGTTGATAACACTATCATTCTAAACAAATCTAATTGTAAGTGATGTCCTAAGATAAATGAAGCTCTTTATATAAAACAATTTATGCCAACTGTAATATAGCAACAACTATAACTAGAAGCTTATGAAGCTTTATTTAACTAATTCAGTTTTAGCACTGAAAACGTTTATTTTATTATAGTTGATGGCTATAAGTGAGAGGGGAGATGAGATGTACTTTATTTTATTACCACACCAAATCTCAACCTTACTTTATTTGACAGTGGCAGTAACTTGCTAATTGTCTTTGAAAGGCAAACTGACATGTAATCAAAGCCACATTTCTTTTAGTACACCTTAGAATTACTACTACCTCTACACAATACAACTCAGAATCAAAACATTGAAAACATTAATAATGAACCCTTTGCAAATGGTTAATGAACTGACTGAAAGTACTTGGGACAGTGATCATTATGGACAATTTCTGCCCTTTCTTTGCCCCTCCCCCAAGGAAAACTGTAAGAACATTAGAAAAACTTACTAAAAAACTTCTAAAATTGTGTGCATATGTGTGTGTGTGTGTGTGTGTATATATATATATATATATATATCTTGAATAATAAAAAAACTTCAGACACACTGAGTTGTATATTATTGTATATTAATATTTTTGTTTTATTTTTTAAATTAGGTTCCTTGACTAGATTCGGCCATCAAGGCCATAATCAGGAGAAAAAATTCCTGCTCGTTAGTTGTAAACTACAGGGATGACTGACTGTCTCTGAAGAAGGTGAACTTTGCTTGTAGTTTTCATTTGTTTTTTTATCAGTCAGTCTTTGCATTGGTCAAAAGACCTTTTTCAAGTTCATTTATGGAGAGACTGGGAGACTCATGAGTCTCAGATTTACCTCCTTACAAAAAAGTGTGATTGGTTCTGCACAAGCCTTCACCACTATAATCAAATGTAGTGTGTAGATAGTCTGGCTTTTGGTTCTAAGAACTGAGCTGATTGACCCTCATAGGTTGAAAATAACAGGAGAGTTGAGTATATATATATATATATATATATATATATGGTGTGTTGGATTATGAAAACATTTTTTTCATACCAGAAAACTATCCTGGTTTTAGGCTTAGAAATTATAGAATGTGTGTGTGTGTGTGTGCCTTCTATATTTTACAAGCCTCAGGATAGTTTCAATTTTATTATGTTTAGTTCTCATAATCTAACACCCCATAACATATATATATATATATATATATATATATATATATATATATATATATATATATATATATATATACAGGAAAGAAGAGAGGCCGAGAGGGGGAAGAGTTGCAGTGTCATAAAAACAAACTGGGTGAACATTAAGAAAGTTTGAATTTCAACTGAAACTATATATGTGCACTTCATATTCATACCCTTGAGAAATGCATGAAGCCAGTTCTCTCTTTACTCTGTCTCAGCAAAACAATGTCATCATCATCATCATTAACAGCAACAATAAAATAACAGCATAATAATAATGGTAATTATTATTATTATATTTTTTATTCCTTATATAATTCTTTTATTTAGTGCTGTCATCCATTTAGACAAGTTTGTCAGGTAAGTGGTTTGCTGCCTTCCTTCTGTCTTGCCCTCAGGATTTGCTGTTATGGTTAAGTTTTCCAAGCCCTCGTTCCTCATTATATGTCCAAGAAATTCTAGTTGTTTTTTCCTGATTCTGAATAGAAGTGTTCTTTCTGTTGCCTTTTTCTTTAAGACTTCTTTGTTGCTTATTTGCTCCATTCATGGAATTTTCTATAACTTTCTATTTTCAGAATTATTGATGATGCACATACAATAATTGATACAATGTAAACCATGTACATTGCCTGTTGTATTTCTCCATCATTTTCCCCTTTTATGTATAAAACTAATTCCATCAATAAAATCACTATTTGTCTGAAGTTCCTTCTTGGAATGAGACATTTCACTATGCAGTTTTCTATCTTGTCATTTATTTGTTCACCCTTTGAATTTCTTAGATTTTGTATCTACACAGCATCAAAGAAATTCAAACAAAACATATTTTACAATTAATTGATAATTAATTAATGTTTAATATCAAGTGTTCAAATAATCTATTAAAGTTTTACAAGGCAATCTATTGTGATGATAGATAAATAGATAAGTAAAAATAACTAACAAGACCAAAATTTTACCATCTCTAAAAATAGACAGGTATTAAAAATCACCAGGCAAACAAAGCTATAGTTCAATCAACCAATCAGAAAGTATCACTGCTAGGATGTAAGAAAAGTAATAAACAAATATAATAAGGTGACAAAAATTTCACTAAAAATGGACAGTTTGAACAACTATTCTGTTGTGGCGCACCCACCTTCTAACTAGAAATGGACTGGTCCCTATTATATAAGTCAGCTCTAGAGAGAGGACGGGAGAGTGAGAGAGTCAGTGACAGCAGTCCAGATAAGCTTACCCGTTACATACTGTTGGACTATAGACTTTGGATATTGTTTCGTACTAACCAACCTTCATTCTACTAATCACTATTGTTAATTGCTTTTACAAATATACCAGTATTTTCCTCTACAACTGTTTGTCTTGATTCATACACCGACACGCGGGAAACTCACAACATCTCAACATATTCAGAGAAGCTTTTACAACCAAGATATAGGCTGTGAGCCAATGAGAAGTGCTTTTCAAAGCAGATCTAGAGATTTGTATATAAACAGACAGAAAATTAAACAAAATGAGAGATGATAAATTAATTTTGTCTATTCTCTTACGATCATTGTAACATACCCATAGACGAAATACGATATTAGCACAATTAGCTAGTGACAGTTAATCCATTCTTGCTACATAGAAAACAAACATACCTTCCTTCACCACATAGTCATTTGGATATATAAATATACACATATATATTTACTTCCTGTTGAACTCTTTCCCTCTCTTTATCTTTCTTATGTAGCAAGAGTTTTTACACTTGAACTCTTGAAACTTCAACTTTCACCATATATTTTGTATTATTATATTGTGTTATATAAAGATTTATTTTGTATTTATCAACACTGTGCATTTTCTTCTAATCATTATACCTGGCTAATATACACCTAAATCAATATACTTTATATATGGTGGTAACAGATGTTGTTATAAGATAAACAATTCATCCATAATTGATAACCACCATACTATACACACATGCATATTCTAAGTTCTCTCTGTTTTAAACACACACACACACACTCTCTCTCTCACGCACACATGCATACACATGTGTGTCTTTACACAGCAATCAATGCAGGCATCCTCCAGGAGTCACTTCTTGAATCAACCCTCTTTTTACTTTATATAAATGAATATATATGCTAATGATACAACAATATATGAGTACACCTACAAAACTTGTGATGACCAGAGACTGGCAGCTGATCTCTCATCTGATCTAGCTCTAACATCTCAGTGAGGGAAAAACTGGCTGGTTATATTCAATACCACAATAACTAAACTAGTTACATTACATCGTAACCAAACAGACTTCAAACTACCATCAGTCACAATGAATGGCTGTCTCCAGACCTCAAGTAGAACTCATGCATACAATTCATTGCTAAAGATGCAGGAAAAATGGTCAGTTTCATGCACTGCTCCAGTAAGTACCTGGCTCCTCCTGCTATCCTCCACCTTTACAAGAGCCAAATTAGGCCTAAAATGGAGTAATGTTGTCATATTTTTGAAGGAGTTGCCCAATTCTCATTTTCTCATTTTGACAGAATCCAAAAATATTTCCATGTCCTTGTGGGTGACAAATTATTTTCCACCCAGCAACCCATGTCAATGCTCTATTGCTACTTCCATAGAAAGTGCTTGGACAAGCTGCATTTCCTAGTTACAACAGTTTTAATCTTCATGTCTAGGACCTGCCATGCCACTCACATTGTAGCAAACCCCACCCTCATTCCCTCTGTATTCCATTGATGAGATGTAAGTTCCACTTGAACAGCTTCTTCCCATGGACCACTGAGGATGTTTCCCTGATCATTACAATCTTAACTTGTTCAAGCCTAGGGTTAACAGTTAACTTCCCCTCATATCTGCATAAACTGCTTCTTACTTTGTAACCCTCTACCTTGAGTGGCTCCCAGAGTGGCTACAGGATGAACCTCACTGTAAAAAAAAATATAAATAAATAACATTTTGAATACAAAGAAAAATACAAAGAAAATAAGTGCCTCTGTAGAATTTTTAATGTAATTTTCTGATTGTAATTTGAAAATGTCATTGTGTAAGTTCTGATATTTGTTTTCTGTAATAAGAAAAAGATTACTCAAGAATCAGATATGTCTGCAAATTTTAGTGGGGATGTTGAGTGGGGGGGGGGAATGCCAAAAAAATTTACCCCTTCCTATCTCATCCTTTTCTATTCTCCACCTTTTTCTGTGGGAGGAAAAATAAGGCAATATAAAAGAAGACCAAACCAGAAGACTTTCCATATTTTGTTTTTTAATGTTTGAAAGAATAAAAAAGAATTAAAGAAATCATTTTTTTCCTCCTAACTAAAGGTCAGTGTTGTCATTAAAATGGATTGACAAACTGGCTCAGTGGCCAGGGGGTTAAATTTCAGTATTGGCTTTGATAGAAATAACATCTGTTAAGCATCTGTGGGATGACAGGTGATTCAGAGGAGGTTGAATTTTGACTGGGTTTTTAATAGCCAATCAGCTTGCAGTTTGAAGATGAGCATTATGCCTAATAAATAAATAAATAAATAAATAGGCAAGTTTTTCAGCCAAGCTGGTTGACAGATTGGATAGTTTTAAGAAAGGAAAAAGGTCAGTAGGCAAGAAAAGGTAACTAGTGCATGATGGGATAGCTTTTGATAATTTATGTTGAATTACAAATGAAGAGAACAAAAATGTACAGAAAAAAAATTAGAAGACTTAATGTCAAGCATAATTGTTTCCTTTAGAGAAAAGAGTAGCAAGAGAGATTTTCTTTGTGAAAGTTTCCAGAGATATCTTCAAAGAACATTAAGATCAACAAAAGAGTAAATGTTTTCAAAACTTCGGAACATTTTCATTATTACCTAAATTATTTAAACAAATCCAAACATTTTATCTTTATCATAATGCTTGGCTTTCTAGTATTGTCATAAGTTCTGAGATGAAATATTTTCATTATTCTAAAAATTATTTAAACCCATATCTTTCTTTGTGTTGTTTTTATCACAACGTTTTTGGTTAATATCTTCTTTAGATATCAAAATTCTGAGACAAAGTATTTTTTATGCCACACATGTGAAGACAAGAACAAATACAGAAGGCATCATAATAAGTTACTTCTAAAAGACCAAAGAATATAATATACACTAGAAGAATAATACTTTAGAGTATATTAACCAAAATGTTTTGTTCAAAACATAAAGAAAATAGACCGAAAAACATATTGAATATAATTTTTTGGAATTTCTACAATGATACATTTTCATTATTTTATATATTGTTTATTTTACTATCTTCATTTTATTGTTGCTTTTAATATAACATTTCTGGTAGATCTATCCTTCAACATTTAATTTAAATAGAAAGATAAAGATATTAAGAAAAAAATTGTAGCCTCATTGAAATTAGTTCCTTTTAAATTATTTCACCCCAAGTAAGGCAATATTTCCACTAAGATATAAGGGTTTACTGAGAGTGAAGAAAATCAAAAAAAAAAAAAATTAATGAAGAGAAAGGATAATAAAAGATGAACGACAGAATATGGTGATTTATATTTTGCCTTATATTTTGGAAGATTGTTGGTGGTAAGGAAGCAAGAAACTGGAAGAAAGTTCCACAAGCAAGAAATGTGAGAAAAAGATATTAGAATAGAACATTTTTATGGAAAGAAATATGCATGAGACATAATGAATCAACACACGTTGTCATTGAAAACCTGATAGTATCACAATACACAAACTGACTCAATGTCTGTTGACATGCTTATTCTGAAGCTAACCTTGAAAGATATTAACAATTAATTGTTTTCTATAACCATTGACAATACCAGTTTCAGGGTGTGGTATAAAAGAGGCCTTTTGAAAGAGTTGACTTATCTTGAAAGACTTACTGATCATATATTGCACTTCTGAGAATTAACTCTTACACAGAGTTAAACATATTAAAGCTCAGTGTAAAAATTAACTAATTATAATCTTTTTACACTATCTACATTGTTTGGACTGTTATCCTCATCTTTAGCTACAAAAATTTAAGTGCAATCAGCATCATCCATTTTCTTGAACCCTGTTCCTTTTTGTCCTTTTCTCAATCCTCCACATTTTCAGTCTTCTCATTCTCTTTCACTCCCTGCAAACCCTGTGTCCTAATAACATTATTGCCTTGCTTGGGGTGAAACAAATAAAAAACTTTTAAGTTGTGATATTCTCCTTTAGTCTATGAGTTGATATAAATAAAGAGTTGCTTTGAGCAGTGACAGGAGTAGTAACTATTATGAGACAAAGAAAATTGTATTGTACTATGTTTTGTCCTTGGTCATCAGTTTGTAATATGTAATTCATGCCAGGAAATTCCAGATGATCCTCACATCAGTGAGGAACCTTTGTTCTAAGAAAAGTTGATCTGTGGTGCCCCCAACATATACTGGGTTCACTCTATGTGATGCTAAAGTAGACTTTGCACTCAGTGTCACACCAGAACATCAGAGAAGCCAGTTACATAAGAGGGTCAACTTGGAAAGTGATCTCATAGTCATCAGGTGCAGATCTGTGTCTTACAGTTTATCAGTGGCTGCTCCCAACATGCAAACATGTGGTCGACCCACCTAAAATTAGTATGTTCACATGTAGGACAACTGGATGACAGGAAGGTATATAAGCATCCCACCTAGGGCATCTCAACATGGTGTAATGTTTAGAAAGATTGTCTTGTTAGATCAATTATGACTGAATAATGAGTTCAATCCTCATTGGGTGCCCCATACTTTTAATCTTGTGCCACATCTAAGCTGTGCTTAGAAAATCACTATAAGCATCCCACCTAAGAGAAGACAGAGAATTTCTTACATTCTCTCGAGATGAAGCCATATTCAGAGAAAGCCCCAGCACCACACACTCTCATGCCAATCTTAATTAAATACAGAAATGAATAATTTGCATTATTTACATTATTTGGACACTTATCCTCATCTTCATTGCCATATATTTACAACTTTTCAGCCATTGTATGCGCTTCTTCAGGTGATTTTGGTCCCTGCATCTGTTGTATTTTCCATGAACATCCCTTTGTAAATATATATATATATATATATATATATATATATATATATATATATATATATATATATAGTGTGTGTGTCCTGGATGATTACATTTAGCATGAAACAGATGATGTCTCAGTTATTTCCCTTTAACTCAACTTTCCAAGTTTTGGTTCACCAATGCTGTGGCCTGGTATTGAACTCACAACTCTTTGTCTAGTCACTGGATATAACCAATGGGCCATGTGTCGCCAGGGTTAGAATCCAGTGACTAACTCCAAAAATGATCTTCCCCAAAGCATTACAATCTTAACTGCTTCAAGTCTAGGGTTTAATCATTACCTATCCTCCATATTCTCATAATCTTCATTTCCTACTTCCTCATTTTATGTTCATAACAAACACCTCACTCAGTAAGCCTCTACCTTATATGGCTCTTGAGCCTTGGATTGGGGGAACATTAATAAACAAAAACAAAGCTTAGAAAAAGATTACTACATTTATATATCTGTGGGTTTGACTCAGTTATTGAATTTAAAACAAGATGAAAACACCAATCTGGAAAGCATGTGGAATAATGGTAATGCTCAAAGTTTTCTGAAAACTGAAGATAAAGTATTTTTATGATTCTAGACTCAAAGAGTCTGGAAAATAAAGCTGATTTTAATTAAAGAAAAAAAAATTGCCACAAAAGAAAAATAGAAATAGAAATGAAACAGGGGAGAGAGAGAGAGAGAGATGGAAAGAGACAGAGGAAAAGTAAAAGAAAAAGAAAGAAAGAAAAATGAAACAAGAAAGAAAGAAATCAAGATGAAAGATTAAAACAGAGAAAGAGAATATAAAAAAGAGGAGAAAAGAAAATAAGGATAAAAGAGAAAAAAATGAAATCACAAAAGGGAAATAAATGAAAAGACATTGAAAGAGAGAGAAAGAAATAGAAAGAGAAATAGAGAAAGAGAGAGAAATAAAGAGAGATAAAGAGGATTTGTTTATTAGCTAATTCAGAAAACAGAAAAAGAATATAAAAAAGAAAGGAGAAAAGAAAATAAAGATAAAAGAGAAAAAATGAAATTAGAAAAGAAGATAGAGAGAGAAATAGAAATAGAGAAAGAGAGAGAGAGAAATAGAGAGGGAGAAAGAGAGAGAGAAATAGAGAGGGAGAAAGAGAGAGAGAAATAGAGAGGGAGAAAGAGAGAGAGAAATAGAGAGGGAGAAAGAGAGAGAAATAGAGGGGAGAAAGAGAGAGAAAAGGAGAGGGGAGAAAGAGAGAAGAGAAATAGAGGAAGAGAAAAGAAAAAGAAAAAAGAAATAGGGAGAGATAGAGAGATAAAGATAATGTTCATTAGCTATCTAATTTTAGACATTCCTTATCCTTTTAGTGATTTATTGAATGTCTTCCAAGAATGAAGACCAGAGGTTCTTTATTAACTGATTTCAAAAGAGATCTCTCTCTCTCTCTCTCTCTCTCTCTCAAGGTAATCTGACTGGTCATAGATTAGTTATTTACTAAATGGACCTACTATAAACCCAGAAGGGTGCCACACCCATTGGACATTGGATTCCCTTCACTAGTAATGATCTAAGATAAGCTGCATAAAATGTTTTTTTTGTGTAAATGCAACATCAAGCAATTAACTAAAAGGAATGATTCACAGAAACAGAAAAGAATTTGTAGGGGGATAGAAACTGATTGGTATTTTTGTTGCTTGACAGGCACCCATCCTCATATTGCAGCTGATTGGTGCTGGAAGAGGAGGTGCTACTATGTGGTATATTCTCCAGACATATCACCATTACACTATCACTTATGCTTCATGTATGGAATCGATCTTTTGTGATGGAATACACAATTTAGCTGAAAGGTCATGGAAAGTCAGTAAAAATACTCTGATGACTATGAATTAATATAAAAGATTTTGTCAAAAGACTTTTGGAAACATTTGCATGAACATCATAAAAGCAATGTGTATTGTCTTTTTGTATAAATCTTGACTATATAGATGGTTCAAGGTCAATTTCTACAAGCAATGAATGAGAAACAAGTATATGCATAAAAGTTCTATTTGTATTGCGAGAAAACTTTAAAAACACCAAATTCAATAAAATGCATTAAAATAAAATTGCCAACATTCTTTTTCAGAAACAGTTATTCCAGTTTTTAAAACTTGTTTTATTATAAACAGTCTTATGTTTGTCAACATGATAGCAATCCTTATTTTCAAGATTAAAGCTTTTATTTGTATTAGATCATCTTTATTTGCTTTTATACAATTTGATGTGATAATATAAACTTATACAACAAAATAAATTTCCTCTGATTTGTAATTTCCAAGTTTCTACTGTTTATCAATAAATTAGACACTTATATTTATCTAGACATATTACTGGAGAAAGCTTATCTGTTAGATTTTACATAAAATACTGGATTTAGCAGGATTAGTAAATATATTTCAAACAAATAAAACAATATTTAAATGAAAATATATTTACAATTATCATAAATGTGCCATTTTTCACCAGAAACAATGAATTAATTCAGAAATGATTCATTATTATGAGTTTGCAATAATGAGTAAATCACAAAATGACATAGAATTGATCCAAGCTAACAAAGTTATTTTATTGTGTTGAGTGAGACAATTTTTCTCTCCA